>VWZT01016910.1:524352-640236 GCA_013397055.1 Pachycephala philippinensis | reverse complement strand
TTTTTTTTTTTTTTTTTTTTTTTTATTCCAAAGGCTGCCTCACTTTGGAGATGCAGTGACAAGATAATGGAGTGAAAGTCTCTCGTTTCCAGGCAAGAAAATTGCAGGAGTCAGATAGAGAAAGGAAGGAGCAAGTTACATAGCAGAAATAGGAAAAAGGACAGTGGTAAAGAACTGAAAATAAAATTAGAGGAAACAGGTGGAAGGCTGGCATAAAGCTGGGCAATATTTTAGGCTGAAAGTGGTGTGGCTTTTTTTCTTTTTTTCTTTTTTCCTTTCTTTTTTTTTTAAAGGTTTTTTTTTTTTTATTTGTTTTTTTTGTCGATTTTAAATTCTAAGCTGATTTTGGAGATCTCTGCAGCAACCAGGCTGCTTTAGAGTAGAACAGCTTCCCCAACGTGTCCTTTTCTCTCTCCCTGCCTGCTGTCTCTGCTGTTGCTGCTGCTGACAGAAACGTGTTAGGAAAGCAGAAAGAGAAAATGCCAGCCATCCTGGTAGCCTCCAAAATGAAATCGGGACTACCTAAACCCGTACACAGCGCTGCTCCAATCCTGCATGTCCCAACGGCCAGGACCATCCCACAGCCCTGTTACCTGAAGTTTGGGAACAAGGTGGAGGTGACGAAGCCATTGTACTCCAGCCAGATTCCTCTCAAATCTTCCAATGGACAAGAAAACGCAGGAGATGGCCTCCCAGGAAGGAAGAGTAGCTCGGTAGAAAATGGATTTGACACACAGGTTAGCAGGCACCAAATGCCGGGGAGGTGTATGTGAGAATTTATTTCTGTGTTGAGAGTGTGCAGCAGGTTTTTGGGGGTAAATAGCGGTGTGAGAAGGGATGTGCATGTGTGTGTATGTGCTAACATCTGTCTGCAGTGGTGGGATGTTTCATATTCCACACAGTGGCATGTGTAATTCTGTCAGCATGATGGAGCTGATGGTGGGGTGCTGAGGGATGGGGCTGCGTGTGCTGCTTGCCTGTGCTGCCTCCTCTATTCCCTTTGCTTGAACTTGGGGGGATTTACGGGAGGGAGATGGTAGAGATGTTGTTTGTGGGGTGTGTTCTTTGTGTGCTTTCTGTAGGTGCTAAGTGTGCCCAGGCTGGGGGAGGATTGCTGCTTGTCATGAATGTGTTTTGTGTTCGGTCATGTACTGTAGCAGAGCACTAGTTGTGTGCACATTCTGTGTTTGGAGCCGTGTGGGGAGTGAATGGGAGGCAGTGCTTGATGCTAGATCACAATGTGCATGTCATTCAGTGCAGCTAAATTAAACAGATTATGTAGGAAATGAACACTTAAGTGGAATTGCCTGTATAATGCTGTACGTGCATGACATCATAGATACAGTGCATCATCAGTACACATATTTTAGGTTTCCCTTTAATCTGTGTCAGTCTTCTAATGTATTTTTATGTATGCTGCTTGCTGTGTAGGGAGGAGAAATGCACGTTCCTCGTCTGGTTTGATTTCTGTGGGCAGGGTGAGGGTGTCAGCATGGCTGGGACTGCCCTGCACTGCTGTGCCCCGGTGAGCTCCGCAGCAGCGTGGGCACAGCGTGCGTGTTACTGTACTACAGAGGGAGCGGAGCAGATGGGCTGCTGCAGCAAGCACAATTGATTGCTGTGCTACAGAGATGGCTGTACAGCCCTGTGATGTATTTTGGCAACGGCCATGCACGTTACACGCTGCTCCTGCCCGTATCCAAGCCCGGTGGAAGGTGATACCATTATGCTGAGAGAGGGAAATGATGACAGATACTCACCTGTTTTTTCCCTTCTTCGAGGAATAATGGATCATCCCTACCACCTAGATTCTGAAATCGGTGGCCTCGTAACCCTATTCCCTTCAGAGGAGTGTGCCTACTGATTGGGCATGTTTGACCGCGTGCCCTGATTTCAGGATATGCTGCACTTTGGTTGCTGGTAGACAGGGTGACGTATCGGGCTGCTCAGGCCAGACAGATATGACTGGAGCAGTTCCTGAGGGACTGAGAGCAGGAAAAGGAGACAGACAAGCATCGATGCAGGGTAGTGGCAGCAGACACACCAACCTGTGCATCACATCTTGCCCTTACAAGAGAATCGAGTGCTCTCTCTCACTTGTGTCTGAGTCTGTCCTTGTGATTGTGAAACGTCAGCAAAATCTCATTATCTGCTGCCCTTTCTCTCACACCTGCCATGGTTTCTGCATGGAAATCTACATTGCTGGAAAAGTGGTTGTTACTCAGAAATACTTTCTCATCTTGTAACAGATTATGCTCACAGAGATCCTGCCAGTGGGAGACGTTTGCAGCAGTGAGGGCAACACTATGGTGGTTTTAACCCTTACAGTGATGTGGAACAAACCCCATTTTTTGTAGCCTGATGATGAAAGGGTCTTGATGCTGACTTGTTATACTGGAACAGGGAGTGATATTGGCTAAAGAAATGTCAGATAATTTTACATTTTTAATTACTTCAGCAGCAGGAGAAATCTTAAGCTTTGTGTTCTCAGTAACCTCCTCTGGTTGGCAGTCTGAGCAGATGACCAGCACCTTTTAAGGTGTGAATCAGTGAGGCTTTTTTCACTGTGTATTATCTTGAATAAACACAGTCATTTTTTGTTGTTCTCATTGATCCAGCTTTGATCCTTCTGCCCACAAAAGCATGCAGGGTTTTGCCATTCAAGGTGGTCCTTTGGAATGCGAGTCTATATCTAGAGGGAGATTTTTCCAGATGTGTTGCATCAAGGGCACTGTCGTTCCTTTTCCTACTGTTCCTCCCTGCCAAGGGAGGAGGAACAGGATGGATGGACAGCTGCCAGGTGATATGTCAGCAGCTGAAGCACTTTCATCTTGGAAGACCTTCAGCTGCATTCAGGTATAGAAGTGCTTTCTGATAATGTGCCTGGTAAGGTTTAGTCTTGAACACTGCACCAGCTCTGAATATCTTGAGAATCTGAGGGTGATTGCTTTGCTTCTCTGGGTGGTTTATCTGAAGCACCAATGTGACCCTCACCATTTTACTGTGCAGGCACCTGGCATTGCCTGTGAGGGAGGGAAGTTATATTCTTTCAGTAAAATTTAGAGTTTGGATCCACAAGTTGGACCAATGCCAATTGTTTTGGCACCTATCTTCTGTAGATTTTGGTCCCTATGCAGAATTTTCAGCCCACAAGGAAGGACATCGTATCCTTCTGCGTGGGTGGAGGGAGAATGTGAGAGAGATTGTATCACTTGGATCAATTCTCTTGGTTCTGGGAGTGTTTCAAGGGGTTGTTCTTAATCCCATTGAAGTGGGTCCTTTTTGCACTACATAATACAAAATTTAGTGGCTTATTTGACTGATTGTTCTGGAGAAGAGGCTGTGTCTAGTGCATAGTCCAGAAGCCACCATGTGAGGATACCAGACCATATTCTCATGCTGGGTTAGCATGTTTCAAGCCACTTACACACCACTGCAAAGCTTCATGAGCTTTTTTGGTGCCAGGTGGTACCTTTCTTGAACTTGATTCTTCAGAGAACATGAGCACTGCAGGTGGTATTCATTAAAGTACCAATAAAAAAAAAAAAACTGCTGAAAAATAAAGATGTCCCACTCACAAATGTGGTATCAGTGAAAACTTCTAAATGTTTTGTTAATTTTGTTCCTCTTGATATGGTTTTACTTGTGTAAGCTGGATTTTATAGTAACTGGAAGTTTCGTGCCTTAAGGCCTTATAAGGGCAGTGTGTTTTTTTAAAATGCTGTGCAATTTATAAAAAGCATACTTCAGAGTATTTCAGAGGCACTTTCCAAAGAAAGGTCTGAGGGTTTTAGCATCAAGCCCATTGTAAATGCTAGTCGGAAATCTTAGGTCGATGAATCATGGCAGTATCATTCCTATTTTACTGTTACTGATACACACACTCTATTTTTCCATATTAAATCCCCTGTGTTGTGCACAACAGTATCCGACTGTTGCACTGGTGCTTATTTTGTCTAATTTGAAAACACCGCCAATAAATTGTACCCATATTTAGAGAGAATTGTTTTGGAAATATTTAACTTTGTTACCAGAGAAACTTCCGTCGAATAGATAGCAAGATTGTGATCTCTCATCTACAAAATGGTATTTCTCAGTCATTCTGAAAAAGTCGGGTGCATTTGGCTACTAAATTTGCATGAGTTATTTAAGAAAGAAGTCATTGCCAATTAGGAGTCCCTGGGCATGGTATGATTGTTCGTGCAGATGCAAGAAGGAAGGTGCCATTGCAGGCATACAGTCTGCTGCCATGTTATTGTGAATGTCACTGAAGGAGATCATGCATTTAATTACTGTGTTTATTGCTGCTATGTTGTATTCTCCAGCTTCTTGATTTTCTTTCTCCAGAGAACCTGAAAAATAATCACTGCTTGTACCTTCAGTAACTGAAGCAGCACTAAAGGCATCGGGGCCTTGCTAAGTGGTTGGTCCCACCCTTCCACTAAAACACTTCAGGAGACATCTGTTTAACCTGGGTTTAAAGTATGTGTGTTCAGCAATTACGTGTAATTGTGCTTAGTTTGGCTGGGAGGGGTGGGGGTAGAAATTGGTATTTCTTTGCAAGCTTCTTTGCAGTATTCATTTGCTGAAAACCAGACAGTTGCCCTCTCCTGGTGGACATGGCAGGCGGGTGCTCACTGGGTGTTATGTTCTCCCTCGCTTTTCTCTTTCCCTACACTAGGCAACGCCTCGGATTTCTAGAACTCTTGCAACTCTTTGTGCTACCTACTGAACTCTTTCCAGTTTCCCTAGACCCCTTTTTTTCCAAATAATTCAGTTCAAAAGTGGTTAGATATCATTGTCTGAAATCAAGCTACCTTGCTCAGCTAGATTTTTCTTCATATTGCTTTCCCAGTTTGTGAAGATCATGTTGAGTTGGGCAGCTTGGATCTGGGGTGGTCTAGTTCTGAGGTGTTCTAGATGTCCCTATTTCCTAGTCTTACACTAGATTTTTTGCCTAGTGGTTTAGTTCTCCTTTCCTAATTTGTCAAGGTCATCTACAGCTGGGGTGTGCTCCACATGCATTTACCACACCTGTCGAGGTGAAAAACATCTCTGTTTTTTTCCTCATTGCCCATTCTGTAGTCCAAGTAATGACAAGGAAGCTCTGTTACAACTCCCTGCAAATAAATCTGGTGGATAGCTGTTCCCAGGTTGGTGGCACGCTGCTGGCACGTTCCAGGGAGTTTTTCAGTCAGCTGTGTGCTGCTCTCAAACTGATTAACTTAATAGCTTCCTCCAGTATTTTTCCACACTTCAAATTTAGGCTCACATCAACTGTTTGAAGAGCCACATGTGCCCCATGATCTGCTGGCTATCAGTTTCCCTTCTCTGCCTCTCTCCCCTTGTGCCCGTGCCATTAGCAATCCAAATGAAGCCACATAGTTCAGACATTAGTAATTACTTTTCTATACTTTAATTAACTTTACCAGGAGCCATTTAAACCTCCGTATCACTGTCTTGCTAATGCGAAGCTTCATAGAGAGAAAGATTAATGGAGCATATTGCAGAGAAATTATGCCTTCCCTTCTCACATGCATTAGCCATTTTTGTGTGTGATGCTGGGTCTCACAGTTCTGATGCTGAACCAGCTTGCAGAAGGGACGGGGATCAAGCAAATCTTTATCTGGACCCAATTTAAAGTCAGATGAACATCGTTTGGTTTCAGTGCCATCACGTGAGCTGCCTCAGTGATGTGAAATTTGGTCTCGCTACAGCTGCTGAGCTAATTATAAATGAAATTATGAGAAATGTGGTCAATCATACTGATAACTTTCACATGAAAGATCGCTTTTTGCAGTTGGAAGAAACCAAATGGGGTTGCGTTTAGGATGTGAACAAAGGATAGATTTTACTGAAGTTGGGAGAAGCTAAGAAAAACTATAGATTCAGGCTACTAAAATACATAAGCACAAAATAAATGTGAAATTGGTACTAATGAGCTTGTTTGTATGGTTATAGTTATATACCTAAGTACATTCCTACAAAAAGGCCTGTGCTGTATCTTCCTTTATGATGGACATTTTTTTTACACACTGTAAGCAATTTGAGGCTATTAAATAGCCAAATTCTTCTTCTAGTTATGATCACAGTGGGTTTGATATATTTTTAGATACATACTGAAAAATATTTAATTATTGGCAGGTTGCTCCAGACGACGTGTTCCCAGATAGAAAACAAGAAAACAATTCCAAAGTTGTTTCATTGTGATTATTTCCATGGATTTTTCAGTGATTTGTCTTTTCATATAAGGAGCTACCTTTTCTAAAGCCTGCATTTGAACAACAGGTGTAACATTGCACTATAAATTCAGGAGGTTCTTTAATCACTGGGTTTTCATTTAGAATATGCAAAGGGTTACTGGGACTCAAAGCTCCATTTGGTTTTGTATCATACTGGAAAATGTTTTGTTTTTTTTTTTCCCCTCTTACTTGTGATACTCTGTCTATCTATCCGGCTTGAAAATTTGAATATGCTTAACCTAAGAGCACCCCTTAGAGGTAGGGATATTGTTCTTACTTTATGGAGAACATTTATTAAATGGGTGGCTGAGGCACAAAGAAATGTAGCCAAGGTCAGAAAGTCTGCAGTTCTATAGAAAATTACTAGCTAGTCCCCTGATACTAGATTATCTTTCTCCTTTGCTGCTACTTGTTAACAGCTCAAAATGCTCATGCATATGGTGTCCATGTGTTCTCCTTCTGTCCTTGAAACTGTTAGTTTACTCCATGAAGTTGAATTTCTTCAGTGAACACTCTCACTTGCTTTGTCCCCGTTTTAGTAAGTGATTTTTATCACCTTCTGCTGTGACACTTGATGCCTGGTGACACCCAAGCAGAAAGAGGTACAAGGATATTAGCAGAGGAGAACAACAGATACTGCTTTTGAAATCTGCTGGCACTGAACCTGAGCTTTAGTTCTCAAAAAGAAAAAAAAATATCAAATTGTAAAGGGGTGTGGTAAACAAATCATGAACCTTTCCCAGGTTTCAAGTATTTGAGAAGTACCAAGAAGAAATAAAATTATGAGACCAACACCACTTGTGCTCTTTTTGCCTATCAGAAAAGAAAGCCTTTATTTATTGAGATAGTGTGGATTAAGCTCTGGGTTTTGGAAATTACAGGTTGGTATTGGGTGGTTTTAATTTCCTTTTAAGAGTCCTTTGAGAAACATTGTCTACCCTGTAATTTCACTTTTCAGATTGCCTCACCACTAGATTTAAATCTCTGAACAATTTGTAGAGTATTTTAATGCTTCTAGCCTACAAGTTCCCTGTTCTTACCAAAGTGGAAGAAATTAAGGAGGTGCTTAAAACAATAATCATTTTATTTTAACTTTCCAAATTTGCAACAGAATAAAAATTTTAAGTGCTGTTTAAGAAGATACATTTGTGAATTAAGCAATAGCTGGGCCTTTAATGAAAGGATGTGTGTTCTGCTCTTGACCTTTTTTCCCATTTGTTTTTCTTTGCTCCATGAAGATTTGGAGCTAAACCTTCTACTTTTATTTTGGTATAAATCAAGAGATGCTCTTAAAATTTTAACCCATTAATCTACTTTTTCCTTGCAGCAAACTGTAGAATCTCATCCTCCTGAGAAATTCACCTGGCTAAAAATACCCTGCTTTAATATTATTTTTAGAAGCATCTATATTTGAAGTATATAAAGGGTTAGATATTATGTGTATTATTAGACATGAACTGTTGGTACATTTTGTAACAGGAAGCTGCTGGTTTTCCATTCACCAAGAACTGGAATTCAGTCAAACACTTGGCACTTAGTTGTATGCCTCTAATTTTATCTGTAAATTGTTTTTTCTGAAATAGTTTGTGGAAACAGTCTCAGTTTCTTCAGTTTTGCAAAGCATAGGCATGGAAATAACTGCTAAAACTTAAAACAAATAAACCACCTATTAAAATAAATGAGAAAACAGGTCACTTCTTTTTTTAAAACAGGCTGAGATCTGAAGTTTTATTCTGATTCCACCTCTTTTTTGCCTCTTGAAAGTATTTTTAGGTGTGTTATCCTTGGATTATTTTTCATTTTAATTTTGGGTTATTTTAGAATTGGAAGCAATGTGTGGGAAAACAATGCCTGAAAGGAAAAAAATACCCAACTTCTGTATTTGAAAATGCACTTTTACCAGGACTTTTTTCACTGTGCGTGTTGAGTTTTGGACTGTCATATCATCGTATTTTGACAATGTCTTGTTTACTTGCATTTTTTAGCCTGTGTTCATCTCTTGGAGGTTTCCTTANTTTTTTTTTTTTTTGTCTCTACAGCTGTGGCTACAAGTTGACATATCCTGTCTTTCACAGTTGGAAGGAGTCCCTAATTGTCTTTATTTTACCTGTCCTGTCACTAATATTGGTCCATTTCTTCTGTCTTGTCCTTTATGTAATGACAGCCATGGTATGATCCAAAATTCCCTTGGCTTTTCTGGGCTGTGAAGCCTTCTTGGAGAAACCCAGAGACGTTTGTCTCACCTGCTGAACAAAGTGAGCTAGTTATGCATATCCAGGACATAATCCATGAATAAATAGAACCCCTAAACCAGCCCTTGACAAGGCTGGCTTGCTCTCTGGCTGCAGCAGGAGCTCTCAGTGCTGGGGTCTTGTTGGCTTGGTTACACTTTCTCTGGACAAAAGGACTGACCCAACTTCCCTGCTCATTTCCATGTTCTCCCTCATCTCCCAAATAACATTGTAGGAGCTGGCAAGGCCTTTTAGCCAAAGCAGCTGGATTTTTCAGAGTTGTTTAGGAAGAACATCCTCTAGAACAGCTGTCTGAGGACGCCCATGCTTTGCTCTTTGGAGAAGCAGAAGAGGCGTGTGACAGGCTGGAATTGTAATTTTATGGATTTTATGTCTCACGGAGTGACGTTCTTAGTCGTGAAGATTGTTGTAGTAGTACCTTTTTGTTTCATACAATGGGTGGATCTTCCCTGATAGGATTGCTTATCTTCTGCTGGAAATGCTGACCAAAAATTATTATATTGTCTTTTTCTGCCATCTGTTAATTCTGTATACTTGCCTATTGGTAGAACAAAACGAATACCCTGGTGGGATTTCATGTTGCTGATCCAGCTTGTGAGACATTTTATGGTGAATATGGGTACTGAGACTTCGTTACACTTGTATATTTTGAAACAAATATTTAGAAGCAGATTCATTTTTTCTTTAGCCATCTCCACTCGAGCCATGCCCACTGTTGGAAACTGCAGGTAACTTCAGTACTGACATTTTGATCCACAGAGATCAATGTTCAACTTTGATTGCAGCTGGTGGAGACAATAATTAATGGATCAGTCTGGTAAGACGAATTTGATTCCGTTTTAAATTATTCTCCATTTGAGCCCTATGGATGTTTAAGCCTTCAAAACTGATCGAAAAATGTCACATGTTGTTTCAAGATCAAATGTGCATTGACCATTTGATGCAATAGCTTAGAAATGGGTTTTGCTTTTCTTGCTCAATAACCAGGGGTCAGTCTGCTTCTCAGGACAGCCACATGTGTTCCAGACTTGTCTGGGGCTTAACTGGGACGGATTATTTTGGGAAGGAGTATATTTGGCATTGCTGCATCTTACTCCTCCGGGATGGGCTGGGGAGCACACAGGGTCTGATCCTCCTCCAGATGGGCACTGCCAAAGAAAGCTGGCAGAAAGGTGCCAGGTCCTCTAGCCTGGAGCTGGAAAGGGATGGCAGCAGCATCCTGTTCATCCCTACAGAGCCTCTCCAGGGGAATTGTAATGAATTTGCTTTATTTCACTGAATCAAACCGCTTTCTGCTTTTCAAGAGGGAAGAGCAGTGGTTGCCTAGGATCCCGTTTCCAAGCAGTCAAGATACCAACATCCCACACTGCAGCAATGTGGATTATCCTTTCCTGCCTGTAAGATGCCTTTTGGCCTTTCCCAGTAGGGTTTGGACCACGTGGGGTGATTGGTGGTGCCACCACCAAGGTGCAGTGTTGTGTGGTGGGATGTTGTGCCCATGGGTCACCACCGCTGGTGGGTTGGTTTATCGTGTTGGATTAGCAACGCAGTTTACCTTACTTTTAACACAAGAATTAATCCCACCTTCCCCTTGTTGAGCAGGTCAACAAGGAACCTGAAATAATAATTTTTAAAAGTCTGTGGAGCTCCTAGACTTCTTTATAGCAGATCCTTCACTCTCTTTTCACTGTTTCAGCTTTGTGCTGAAACTTAATCTCTTGGCCACAACAGTATGAACTAAGGAAGATTTAGCTCTCTTTATTGTTTTCTGAGTGCTCTCAGGTTCAGCAGAAGAGGGGTTTATGTTGAATAAACACAGATTTTCATCTGTTCCCTTCACAGTCTGATAAATGTCCACTGGTGTTGGACATGATGGAGGGGACTGATGCCACCCTTGGCTGTGTCAGCATTTCTGAGCTGATGACCCATCAGATCCACTCAATGTTTATTGTGCAGCATTAAGCAAAGAGAGATTTGACATTTCAGTGTTCCACTGGCAAATAATTGAATTTAAATAAATTTTCAGTGGTTCTTAGTAGCATATATAAATGGATTTTCAACAGATAAAAGCCCCAGGCTTTCCATGCTCATGGGTACATTTTGGTCGCGCAAACAATACCTGTGGTGGAAGGAGGCTCTTGCAAACCATCTTGTGAATAGCTGCAGCATCACTCAGAGACACCACCCCCACCTCCTCTCCTCCCTGACAGCAGCTGAAATGGCAGGGCTTGGTTTGGCCAGTACTTTGCATCATTTACAGCAATGCTACTAAACGCTGGGCTGAAATGGATGGGAGCTCAGCTAATTTGCATGGTTTAAAATGCCAGCTCGGTTTAATGTAGAGCAGCTGGTATATACTTAACTCCTTCAGGAGAAAACTTAATACCAGCAGATCGCATTATCCAGGGCTACGCTACACTTCTTTATTTATTTATTTATTTATCCCTTCTCCTCGCTGCTTCCTAGAACGTTTGTAAAGATCATTTGTGCACGGCTGGCAAAGGGCTCTGCTTGCTGCTGGTATTTCTGTATCTCACAGAGTTCACAAAGCAATTGGTCCCACCGTGTGACAAATACTTGTTGCAACTCCTGAGCATCCACTTACATACTGACCTTAGCAGATAGGACTCTAAATTAAGATGTGTCATGGTGAAGGGTGGTGAGATTAGTTGGAAGAGGGACAGGTGTAGAGGCCTGGATTATGTGGATTACTGCATACTCAATTTCTTAAGGTTAAATTTCAAGGTTGAAAATGGCTAATTCCACAATTATGGAATTAGGATATGGTGTGCCGTTCCTCTGGGTGCTGTGCCTGCAGCCAGTCACCTTGTGAGGGGAGGAGGACTTGGAGGATCAAAGAATGCCTTTGCTCCCCTGAAATAATTAGCATAACCTCAGTGAGAGGATGGAGGGAGCATAATCTTTTAATACCAACCCTTCTCAAAATTGACCTTGTCACAGGCAGATTCAGCCTCTCACAGAGGAACAGATGTGTGGTAGAGTCACTCACTCTTACTGCATCAGAAATGCTGGCACAGTATCTCATCCTCTGCCAAAATTCTCTTTGCCTTTCCCTGGGTGATCAGCCGCTTATGCCAAGGACTCTGAATGTGCCTTTGGGTGAGCTGTGGGATATTGATGGACTTTACAGAACCAGGGCTTCCTTGAGGCACTTAAAATGGAGCTTTCTCTTCCTCTGGAAATTCTTTATTCTGTCAAGCTTGAGCTGAGTTTTCTCGTGAAACAACAGTTCCAAATGGTCACTTTTGAAGACCCTGATCAGTTTTGAGTGCAAACCATTAAGCTGGTGATAAAACATGTGTTAGGTTCTTTTGACACGGGTAGGTCCTTAAGGGTTGCATCTCAAATTTGAGCGTTTCTCTTACCCTTTATAAACCTTTGTGCCAGACAATACCATGTAGTTACTCGGTTGATATCAGTGCTGTGTTTGGTGGATGGGGCAGGAAAGTCATGTGCTACAGGAGACAGGACAAGTCTTCCCTAATGAAAACTGATTATTGTCTTTTTTGTGTTGTGAAAGGGAAACCTCTAAGAAGATGACCTCCCATAATCTTCTTCCATGAATGCGGGCGAGATAAATTGTCCTTGGTGATGAAATACTTCATTCTTTCATCTGTGTAAGATCATTAGCATGCCTGCATGCTGTGGAAGATTATAGCCCTGCATTATATAAGCAAATAATTTATGTTGTAGTGTATGTATACCACAACCAGGTTGAACATCCGAATGTTTTTGATGTATAATATGCAATTAAATTCAGCCATCTGAGGAAAAGCCTTTACTCTTGCAGGCTGAAAATATAGTTAAGCAATATGTATCCATTCTTTAAACAAACAGAAACCATTCTGTGAGACAGTTTAGAAGGTTCCTTTCTTGCTGAGGTAGAGCAAGTGCAGTTCAGTAATTGGTTGTCAGGCTCCAGGTCAGAACTTGGAACAAACGAGGCTATTTGTGTTTATCAAGTCTGACTCCAGGCTTCTGGAACAGGAGCAAATTAGCCAACTTTTAATTTATGCCATGTGTGAGAGCTGTCTGTGAGTTTGTAAATCCTCACCAACCATGTCACTTGAGTGTCTCAACTATTGTTTGTTTTCTTTTTATAGCTAAGGGATAGGTTTATTTATTTTAATGCTTTTCCATTGGTTAATACAAACTTTTCAGGGATCCAAGCTTGACCTCTAATGCTTATTATTTCATTCCTCACTATTTTCCACCACAGATATTTTTATTTTGCTGTTTTTAGGACTTTTCCAGCTGGTCAGAAGGTTAGGAAAGCCAGTTCCACCAGACTGGGCATGCTGTGAAAAAGCTTGAAGAAATGATAAGACTAGTTTTTATGGCACCCTCATTTTGAGCCGTGCCTTTCTGCCAGGAGGGGTTTCAGTCCTAAGGGGCAGGGAGGATGCAGGGTGAGTCTGTGAGCCACAGGCCATCAGCATCATTGCCACCTCTTTGCTGCCTGCTGCAGTTTATCACCAGCAGCTCCCTTATCTCACAGGTGTTCTGCAGAGATAAATCCATTATAATTCCAAGCAGCTCAGGTAAAGTGATACCTGGAGCCACGAATTACCTTAAATAGCTAACTGTGGGACTTCTAAACCTTCATGCATGTGTGATCTGTTTTTTTCTTATTGATCTTTCTTCTTATGGTCATACTTGAATCAAAGCAAGAGATACTCAAT
This sequence comes from Pachycephala philippinensis, assembly GCA_013397055.1. Taxonomy (NCBI): domain Eukaryota; kingdom Metazoa; phylum Chordata; class Aves; order Passeriformes; genus Pachycephala; species Pachycephala philippinensis. The sequence goes on along the minus strand of VWZT01016910.1, from coordinate 627,039 downwards.
TTAAAGTCCTTTCCGGTAATGATTTATGGATTTTAATAAAACTTGTAAAAATTGAAGTCACATTGTTAGGAGAAGGTTCTCAGCTATAAACAGATATCATTACTTTTGGTTGTGCCTTCTGAAAACAGCAATTTATCCTTTATTGCTGAAAATAATTTAAAAAGAAGATGAGAATCGAAGAGCTGCACACGCTATTTCAAATTATAATGAGGAGTTTGTGGGCTGTGGGTTTCCATCTGCACTCCGCTTCCATGCCATCTGCCCACGAGGAGAAAATCATCAGCTGAGAAAATAGGAGGATGTCCTGCATTTAGGCAGCCACAGAACCACCAGTTACACATGAAACCTTGTGAGATTTGTAATGGAACCTGAGCCTGTGATAGTACTGCCCTGAAAAGGGAAAGAGGAGTGTAAAAAAAGGCCCTGGAGATTTTGGAGGATGGAAAAAGGAGATTTTAAGCTCCATGAAATGCATGATTGACCACTGTTAGTAGAAGCGAGGAATCTGCAGAGTGTTAATTTGTAGTATGTAAAACAGCTGAGAACTATCTGTGAAGGCTGAGATTATGCTAATTTATGCAGTCCACATTGCTGCTGCAGTTTAAAAATAGCTTCTTTTCTAGAGATCTAGAGCTACTGCAGGTTGGCTTTGCATTTAGCTCTGCAAATTTTACCACTTTGAACACAGAACAAAGCCTGACTTATGTGGTCTTTTTATCACGGAATCACAGAATAGTTAAGGTTGGATAGGACCTCTGGAGATCATCCAGCCCAAGCCCTGCCAAGGCAGGGTCACCTAGAGCAGGTTACACAGGAACGTGTCCCGGTGGGTTTTGAATGCTTCCAGAGGGGGAGACTCCATGACCTCCGTGGGCAGCCTGTTCCACAGAATCACAGAATATGCTGAGTTGGAAGGGACCCGCAAGGATCATCAAGTCCAACTCCCAGCCCTGCGCAGGACGCCCCAAGAGTCACATCATGTGCCCAAGAGTGTTTTCTAAATCCTTCTTGAACTCTGCCAGGCTTGGTGCTGTGACCACTGCCCTGGGGAGCCTGTTCAGTGCCCATCCACCCTCTGGGTGAAGAACATTTTCCTGATATCCAACCTAAACCTCCCCTGACACAACTTCAGGCCATTCCCTCAGGTCCTGTCACCTGCCACAGAGCAGAGATCAGTGCCTGCCCCTCCTCTTCCCCTCAGGAGGACATTGTGACTGTGATGAGGTCTCTCCTCAGTCTCCTCTCCTCCAGGCTGAACAGACCCAGTGCCCTCACAGCTCCTCACACGGCTTCCCCTCAAGGCCCTTCACAATCCCTGTGTCCTCCTCTGGATGCTCTCTAACAGCTCAATGTCTTTTTTATGTTGTGACACCCAAAACTGCCCCAGGACTCGAGGTGAGGCCGCTCCAGCTCAGAGCAGAGCAGGACAATCCCCTCCCTGGCCTGGCTGGCGATGCTGTGCCCGAAGCCCCCCAGGACAGGGTTGGCTCTCCTGGCTCCGGGGCACTGCTGACCCATGTTCAGCTTGCCATCGACCAGGACGCCCAGGTCCCTTTCCGTGGCACTGCTTTCCAGTGTCTCATTGCCCAGTCTGTCTGTACATCCAGGGTTGCCCCATCCCAGGTGCAGAATCTGGCCCTTTCCCTGTTGAATTCCATGTGGTTGGTGATGGCCCAGTTGTCCAATCTGTCGAGACCTCTCTGCAGGGCCTCTCTGCAGGCTCCTCCCAGTTTTGTATCATCTGCAAACTTGCTCAGTATTCCTTTGAGTCCTGCATCCAAGTCATTAATGAAGATGTTGAGGAGCACAGGGCCTATGATGGGGCTCTGCAGAACCCCATTAGTGACAGTCTGATGCCACCCCATTCACTGTCACCCTTTGCACCCAACCCATGAGCCAGCTGCTCACCCATCAGGATGTGTTTATCCAGCTCTGTGCTGGACATTTTGTCCAGAAGGTCACTCTGAGAGACAGTATCAAAAGCTTTACTGAAATCCCAAAACATTACATCAGCTGGTTTCCCTTGATTAGCCAGGTGAGTTACCTTGTCATAGAAGAAAATCAGTTTTGATAAGCAGGACTTTCCCCTCAGGAAGCTCTTGCCATGCTCTCTGGAGTGGTGCAGTGCTTGCTACCCTCCAAAAGAGCGTTCCCCTTTTTGTGGGGCTCTGCCTGGTTCTACCACATTGCATCGCTTCCATTCAAGAGGCTGAAAGGGAAATGTTGGTCCTCTGGCTTAGGAGTGGCACAGAAGTATTAATGGATGCTGTGAACAGCTGCAGTGTTAGGCCTGAGGCTGAATGACCAAAATAATTAAACCAAATCAAAGTGTGTTTTGGGTTTTTGGTATCTGGTTTTGTTTTGCAGAGCTTGACACCTGTTGCTCACATGTGTGGTGCCTTAGAGTACCTTGGAGAGGTATTTGGCTCATCTTCTGCCACTCTACATGTCGTTGTTTTGGGTGCTTATGGGATGTAAGGAATGAAAAGGCGGGGGGAACCTCCATGTGCTAGTTGTGATTAAAACCAATTTTCAGGTTGTTGCTTGAACTACATTTCCAATGAGTGTGGGTGAAAATGAGAAATAAGAAATGTATTACAGCTGGAGTCAGTGGCTAATTTCATATTCTGATTTCGTGTTTTAAATTCTGAAGGAGCTAGAATGAATTTTGCAGTTCAAGTCATAATTTAGCTTTATGAATAGAATTACAGACAATACTGGAACTGAAATTAAAGACCAAAGCAATTCGGGAGAAAAAGTTCTAGTGTGTAACTTGCATTTGAGCAGCTGTTCTTCTGACAAGAAGATGCTGTGGGTTTTGACTACCAGAAGATAAATCCATCCTAAGCATGAACACAGTTTTAGAAGCCTACAGTGATGGGTGGAAGTCAAGAAAATATAATTCCCCTTCCTCTTTTTCTTCTACCACCTTCAGTCACATTTCCTTTCCCAGTGTTGGGATGAGACTTTTGATTAAAAAGCTCATTTAACAGAAAATCGTAGTAGAGAACAGTGGTTACAATGCAGATTATTCCAGGTTCTACTTTAGGGTCATCTAAAATGATTTTTGACTTAGGTCAGTGGGTTAACCCTTGCAGGCCAGAAGTATGGCTGTTGGGGAGGGAATGCTGATCTCTGGTGCTGGAGATGAAAGTTCCTGGTGGTCTGAGGTAATTGAGCACTCAGGACTGTAAGTCTGAAAAGCAGGTGTAGGTCAGTGACTCATTTTTGCTTATTGTAATTCCAAATAGGATACTGGTGAGACCAGATCAGAGATGCAACTTTATATATGAATTTACCTAGGATTATATTCTCCTACAGCTCCATTTAAAAAAACTCCACAGATCTGTTTACCAGACTGCTGAGAAGTTTAGAAACTGTAGTCCTGGGATACTGGATGAAGCCAGATTGCTCTTTGATTTACAGCATCATCATTCAGTGTGATGTCTGCAACTTGTGTTTGCAATGGCAATTAATTTCCATACACCAAGCCACCTCTGCCTCTTGGTTAAACTTAAAATAGTTGGTAAAGCAAGACCATACAGTCCTAACTTGCTTATATAAAGAACTCACAGAAATCTGAGAAATACAAGCCACTTCCTGTATCTAGCTTTCTGTTCAAATCCAGGCCTGGTGTACTTCTGTCATTCTCAGGTTATCAAAAAGTATTTTTTTTTCTCCTGCTTTTCCATATATCATGTGGTTTGGGGCATATATGCAGTGTTTGGATAGGGAATGAGTGGAGTCTTGCATGCTGTTCCCTGTTTGAGCCAAAATACATGGAAGGGGTGTCAGTTTGCAGGAATCAAGTGAAGTGATGGATATCTGCATGAGGCAGCTACGCCTTCAGCACAAGAACAGCGGGATTTGCCAGATTGGAAGTGTCAGTCACGGGTTCTTGGGAGCTGCTTAGGTTGGACCCAGTCTTTGGACTATCTCATGAAGCAGGAGTAGCTGTGGGGGTCCTTTTTATTACAGATGCTTAGCTTAGGTTAAGAAAAGCTCGGGGTAGGGCTGAGTGAAAGGAAAAAGGGGAATGAGCAGTTCGTGCTGCTGGCACGCTGTGGGATGGGTTTGCTGGGCTGCTATTGCCACCTGGTGGTGTTGGACAGAACCAAAGCATACCTCATCCTCCTTTACTTTCCCGAACGAATTGCATAGGATTAAGTGGCCATTGGGTATGGATTAGATTTATTATGGATATGCTTTTATTATAGATAATTCTTTCAATGTCAGAAAAAATCCACAGTATTTTATGACCGTCATTTATTTTGGGTATAGACGGTGTTGTAAAAAATACATAATTGAGCCTTTATTTAAGCATAGTCAGATTCTGAATTGCCAGAACTTGTGTGGCTGGAAACTCATACAATAAGTATGCCTGATGAATCCAGAATCTGCCTTTTCTGGTACAAAAATGGAACAGGAGGTAACGGGGTGTCCTCCCGGCCTCGGAGTGTCTCCATCAGTGTCTCCTGGTGGCATCTGGGTGCAGAGCTAATGAACATCTCTGCATTGCTCCAGCAGGGTCCAGTCACTGCATTACCAGGGCAAATTTGATTACCGTAAGTGATTAGTGGCTTATCTTGCTGAAATTAGTGGATCATTATCAAATGATGACTTTTTGCACGTAATGTGACTTAATTGTCCTTTCATTATGAGAAGTTTTATTGCAATCCTTTTAGCGGGGGAATACAGATTAAGTTGTAGCTACCAAGAAAAAAAGGAGATCACTGTTCAGCCCCTCCTGTTCAGTGACAAAGCCACATTCTGTAGCTTAATCTGTAGATTCTCTGTCTCTACAAAACATCTGCATCTGCTGGAGCATTTCAGAGCTTTATAATGTTTTCTAATGAAGTACTGGCATAGGTTATTTGCTGTGAATCTTGCAGGCAGCACTTCAGCTGAAGATCAGCTTTGTGATGTATGGAAATTTGATCTGACCTGTGGTAGGGGTCTGACTTAAAAGTCTCTTTCCCTCTGTTGTAGCTGCCATGAATTGTGCCACAAAAATCTCTATTTTGGGGAAAAAATGTAAACCCATTAAAGTCACAAGCATTTGCTTGGAATTATGGCTGAAAATTTTCCATTGTTTTGTCAGGTCTGGAAGTTTTCCCTGGAAATGTTCAAGGCCAGGTTGGATGGGGCTTTAAGCAACCTGGTCTAGTGGAAGTCATCACTGCCCATGGCAGGGGGGTTGGAACTAGACAGTCTTTAAGGTCCTTTCCAACCCAAACCGTGATCCTTCATAATGAAAGAAAAATAATTTTAATGGAGGAAAATATATTTCTGAAGCAGCTATACCGTCCTTGTATCTACCATCTTTGGATTTGCAGCTAATGTGGCAGTGTGAGCCAATTTAACAGGACCTGAAATGTAACTAAATGGTGCCCCTGTGTGCAAAGTCCCTTCCCTCATGGATATCAAGTGTTAATTTCACTTGGTTCTTTCAAGCCACCTTCACACTGTATTTTTGGCTGCAGGAGAACCATTCTGACTAGAAAGTGTAGTTATTTTGTGACTTGCTGTTCCGTATTGTTATTAAGGCTTATTAGATTTCTGGGCTTGTTAGCAGTAATCATAATTTTGCCTAGAAGCAGTTAAACCAGCAGGAAGCAGAACAGTTCTTGTCAGTCAGTTGTTAACAATTTCAGTTATTAATATTCCCTGAAATGGAAGCCAGACCTTATTTCTCATGTGTGATGGTTGGTTTGTTTTTTCTTTCTTTCTGGTTCATATGTGCTTAATCCTCACAGCACTTGGAAAATGAATTGGATCACGGTGGTACGAATGCTGCTTACAGTGATCCCAGATTGTAATGTGCAGTGAAAGGGGATGAAAGGAAATATATTGAATTTGAGGTGTCTTTTTTTTTCTTTTTTTCCTCCAAAGACTTTGTAATTGAACATTTCTAGGCTTTTCTGTGGTTCTGCCAGCACACCAGAAGGTCTTTGAAGATCATTGTTCTTTCCAGTCCTCCAGTGGATGCCTTCTTGCATTCTCCTTCATCCCAGGTTCTGCTGCCCCTGGAAGGTGGTGACATGAAGGTGGTTGCTGGAGCTGGTTCAGGATGGGGTTTTAGGTGGGTTTTACTGCCCCAGTGAGTGTGGAGCTTCTCAATAGATGCTGCAAGGCGAGGGTTTAGCTGAGCTGGCTCTTAGTGACAGGTAAAAGGAGATTGGAATGCACTTAAGGACATTTTTGCCCTTTAGATTTAAAACCACTCAATGAACCTTCATAAGGCAACAATATCTGACTGAATGTTTCGGATGCAGACAGAGCCTGCATTCCCCAGCTCAGGCAATCTGACCTGCACTGCTCAACTTAGCCAAAGAGGTCCCCCACTTTTTATTGTCCAGGAATGCTCTGTGTCTGTGACAGAAGTACAGTGCATTCCCAAACCATATGAACAGGACATACAATTTTTGGAAGGCATCCTCAGGCAGATGCCTCTTTTTACCTCACTCTCTTCCCTTCTCTTCTCCTTCCCATTCTTGGGACTTGGATGAACCAAACCTCAGGGTTTCCAAGGCAAAGGTCAGTGGAACGCTGCTTCTTTTGGGCCAAGTGCTTGGAGAGTAAACCAAGCAGCATTAATAATATTTATCTGCAGAGGAAAACTAATAATAGCTTGTTCTCAGGTTTATTTCTTTTTCCTACTCACACCAGTGAAGTGCTGTAACAGTAGCAGCAGAGAGTCTTCTTTTTTGTGTTGGTCTGTGATTTGAACTCTTGTGTAGCCAGACGAGAGGTTGGAAACCAATCTTGTTTTCAGAGGCTCATTGCCTCTGAAAATAACATTGTGCTCACAACTAGCACATTTTAGGATATTCAAAGCATAGTTTGACACTGTTTTAAAATCTCTAAATAGCTTAAAAGCAGTATTAGAATCTCCTCTTTGGGGCATGGCCTGACACCAGTGAAAGAATGCTTAATAAAAATGAGAAATGTTTAATTTCATATAATCAAACAGGTCTGATTCTTTTATACCTTGCAGCTTATGTCGTTACTAGTTACATGAGTTGAATATTAAGGTGAAATACTAAATTACATGGCCAAACTTAAAGGCAAAGGAGAGTCAGATCCCATAAATCTTAATTGGATTTTTTTTTTCTTTAGTCATCATATTAAGGTATGTTGAGAACAGGCCAGCAATAATTTTTAGTACTGAGATATAAGCTAATTAGACACACAAGTGATAGGAAATGGTGCAAGTAGGGGGAAAAATTGCCTGATATTCTAATATGACTTTATAACTGAAAACCTGTTAACTGTTCAGGTGAATCCCAGACAAAATGCTAATGTTATGTTCTTAGAGAGGCATCTCAAATTGAGGCTGGTAACTGAGTTATCTTAGTAAAGGCTAATTATTTTGTTCAAGTCAAACTGGGCTGCAGGTCATAGTCTAGACTGGGCCAATCTGGGGAGCAAATTAAAGTAACATGCACTTCTTTGTCCCACCATGAAAATATAGTCCAATTCTTAGAGTGACTTGAATGGTAGTAAAACTCTTTCTGACATTTATGGGGTGAGGATGTGCTCTGTTCAGTAGTGCAATATAAGGTGAACTCAGCAAAATGCTTCTGGTTGTTTACAGTGGGGCATGCTGTAGCTTCTTTTTATTTATTCATATTTTCTATTTATCTCTTATTTGAGATACAGAAGAATAACAGTGCCAGTAAGCCATGGGAGTAATCCTTAGCAATGATAATATGTGGGAGAATAATATTAAATTAAAAAGCTATATTCATAGCTCTGTGTTATTTTACTAATCCATCAAAAACATAAACCAGAATCTGTTTTGTAGCAGAATTTTTGTGTTTATTTTCAAGCAAGTGATAATCCCTTTGGAATACTAGAAGCATTAATTGCATATCAAGTCCAGGGACTAGAAAAGCTTTCTTTAGATAAAACTTGCTTTCAGGACCCCTACCTTAGGCAGCTCATCATTTGTTTACCCTTTAGAGGAATCTCTCTCTTTCAAAGTAGTAGGAATATGTTGAGATTTGGCTGTCTGTATCCAGCATCATGAATAACAATTTGCATTTCTATTTGCTACAGCCTAGAGCAGTCTTTCATGATAAATATCAGCATTTTCATTTCTTTTTTATCATTAATATTTCTGTTTCTGTCCTCAATTTCAGAGTACAGGGACAGAGTAGCTAAGTAATATCTTTAGGTGACTTTTAGACTGGTGCAAACTCTTTTGAGCTTGAATGGATCTTGATTTTTTTTTCCCTGTAACTGACAAGACCGATGATGTGGCAGGATGAAAATTGTGAGAAAACTTGAAAGCAAGTGGAAAGGAAAATATTTGAAATCTTAAAGAAAAAAAGACAGAAAAGCAGGCAAATTTTCAAATTTTTAGGAAAAATCGTTTTCCAGTCAATGGACTTAATATTTGATACATATTAATTTTTTAAAATGAACTTGAAGAATAGGGAGAAACACGAAGTAAGCTACTTCTTGTTACTTCTGCTATTAATAAACAGTAGTACAGCAAGAAAACTTGCAGCTGCCCACAAGTGCAGTGAGCCAAGGGGAGGCTGGCAGAGGAGGTGAGGGGAAAGCAGCTGGAAGGGAGGCACAAAAGAGCAGAAGTAGCCCGGACAATTGGAGAAGTTTTTGCTCTAACAGGCTGATCTTTTAAGATGTTGGAATACTATGGAAGGGTGCCCTACCATGTGCTCCATAACGCTTTGAAACTCTCAGTTCTTGCACATCTTGTATGCACGTTTCTACTCCGCTTTTATCTTTGGAGTTCAAGAGATTATCAAAGGAGACATGCATTGTACTCTGTCATTAAGGCTCTAATTATTTAATTCCTTGTATCTTTGTTTTGTAATGTCAAATTAGCACTGCTCTGGCTGCAGCCTGTCATTCCCCCATGACATGCACAGTGAGTGTTGTTCTGTGAAAAACTGAAGAATTGGTGCATTCAAGTGAGCTGACTCTGAGTAAGCAGAGGAAGAAGAATTACTTTTTGCTATGTATGATCGTATCAAGTCATGGTGTTTTTCAGAAGAGTGTTCCCTGTATTAAAACAAACAAAAAACCCCGAAAGACACAGAACAACAAACAAGTGTTTCTCAGTTTCTCACTATAGTTTAATTTCTTTGCTCAGGTAGAAGGTTCACTGAGAGTACAGAATTCATACAGGAACTTCTAAAAATCAGTTTTGGTTGGGCTGCTGAATGAAATGTGAATTTTTTGAGGAGAGAGGAAAGCCTTGTTGGGCATCCAACTTGGGCATCCCTAGCACAGGACCAGGGTTTTTCCTCTGTTTCAACACGTCCATTAATTTATGATGTGTGGGCTTTCAAAGCCAGCCGTTGCTGTGCAGCTGCTGGGAATGTGCCTTGCTCTAGTTACAAGCCTGCACTAACAGCTTTTCTTCATCATGTAACTTGCCATTTTGGGTAAGAGATGAGACCTACCCCAACGCTGCTGTCCCTCGTGGTGTGGGTCCTTCACCAGCTCTTCCAGAGTAAGAAGTATTTATCATGAAAATACTAGACTGCATTTCATAACCTATGTTTATATCTGCAAATTGCTGCCTTCAGGGAGCTGATTATGGGTGATGGCTGAAAGGGAAATGATGCATCCCTGAAGTCATCTGTGCCTTAGAGGCTGGGGAAGGGGGCACACAGAAGGTGGTTCTGTGGGGCTGGCAGCAGCTCCCTCCCATCTCTGGGTTGAGCAGGAACAGCAAGGGGAGCTGTGCAAGGCTGCCCATGGTGATACCAGCCCCTGACTCAGAGCCATGCCATGAGCAAAGCAGGGAAGCTTTCAAAGCTGATGCTCTAATAAACAAGCCAAAACGAATGGGATGGCCCTTATTAATCCATTAACACTGTTCCATGCCCTTGTCAACAAACTCAGAACAAGCCTGGGCATTGTATTTACTTGTTCAGAGTTGAAGATGCAAGTTCAGATGGCAGTGCTGGAAACCTAAGTGTGAGGAGAATAGCCACATCCAGAATCTTCTGTGGACACTTGGAAGTACTTTGAAATCAAATTAGTTGGGAGGACCTGATTATGGCACTTACCCCAACAGTAGGTTAACTGCAACTTTCACAGGCAAACTTCTCCATGGGTTCAACTCTAAATAGAGCCATAGGATGGCCTGGGTTGGAAGGGACCTTAAAGATCATCTTGTTCCAACCTTTCACCAGACCAGGTTGCTCAGAGCCCCATCCAACCTGGCCTTGGACACTTCCAGGGATGGGGCAGCCACAGCTTCTCTGGGCAACCTGAGCCAGAGCCTCACCACCCTCTCAGTAACAAATTTCTTCCTTAATATCCAGTCTAAACCTACTCCCAGTTTGCAGTCATTCCCCATTGTCATGTAAAAAGTCTCTCTCCATTTGTCTTGTAGGCTCCCTTCAGGTACTGGAAGGTCACCCCTAATAAATGCACCCCGATAAAGTCATTATATATTTCAATATTTCTGTATTTGTATGCATATGTAATTTCATAATATAAATTTCAACTCAAATCTACCATATAGGCTCTTTGGGTTACAGAATTTTGTGCTCTTGAATTAGCAACCACTTCATTTGAGAGTGCAGTATAAAGAGTTTGGCAAAAGGATCTGGTGGATAGCAGTTGTTATCAAGTGTTCCAGGTGGTTGATCAAGGCTATGAGTAACAGCTATTTTTAAATTAAATCCTGGTATGTGTTCTTTTGTGGGACAGGTTTCAGAAGTTATGGTGAGAGATCCTTTGTTAGCACTGAGCAGCTTTGTCTACAGACTAATTGAATCACTTTTTTCGTACTATTCTGCATCTGCTTCGTAGAATTGCTTAGTTAATTTTAACTTCTTGCTGTTCAGGGCAGTTGGCAAAGACTCAGCAGAAACAGAGCAAATAACATTTTCCTGTCTGTATTTTAGTCTGCCTATTAAAATAATATGAATCAAGCATTAGCCTCAAATATAGTAAGTCGATCTATTTTTGTTTGATATCAATATTATTATTTTTTACATGTTGGGAAACTGGGGAAGGGCATGTCAGGTCACGGAGCTGGGAGTGTGGGCTGGGATTATGTTCAGAAGTTTTAATCCAAAACCAACACTGCCCTACGATTTTTGGAGGGGGGACCCATAGGTTTCCTTGGCAAAGCTAATCCCTGGATTATTGTCCTTTTCAGACCTTTGGACTGTGGGACCAGGGTGGTTGGAAGAGGCTCCTTTCAGTGACCATTTGGGCACTTGTGTCCCTCAGACCATAGTGAGAATTTACAGCTCTCCATCAGCTGGGTGGCCTTGTTAATATTGTCAGCATTGCTTAACCAGTGGGTGTTCAGTGTACTGGTGTTTTTGTTACTCTATTTAGCAGCTTTTTTTTCCAACACATTCTGAATCAAGTATTTGATATTTTTTTCTAAGATTCCCCAGAGCCCAGCTATTTCTTGGTGCACTGGTGAGCTGTTGAGTACCAGCAGACTGGGACTTGGGATGGAGCACAGGAAGCTTTCCACTGCTTGTACATTCCTTGGAATCCTTGAAGACTGCTGTATGTTACAGGGGGTTGCAGGCACGAGTCAGGTGACAGTATAGATTTGAGGTCGGCAGGAACAGATCTGTAGCTGACTGATACACTTCAATGGGGAACTTAGAAATAACCCTTGATGATAAAGTAATAAATGTGATAATTCACTCAGACTTCCTCCATAAAACAGTGCACATGACTTCTGCTGATTTGCTTTCATTTTTTTAATTACTTCATGTTATGATCTCATATTTGCCCTTACCCTTCTCTGACAAATGAAATGGGGCTGTTTGAATCTCGTGATAGGCATTTTTCAGTCCTTAAGTCATTCCCTCGGCTCCTCTCTGAAGCCTCTCCAAAGGTTAAACCTGTTGAGCTGTTTTACGCAAACAGCATTAAACCCAGCAGGTGATAAAGCCTGTTCTTGTTTGATAACCACCTGTTCTCATGTGCAAGTCTTGCATCACCCCTACAACCAGAGCACAGACCCCGGCATCCCGATGGCACATCGTGTCTGTGGTGCTCTTTCCTCACTGAACTGATGGAGAGTCCTTTGCTCTGTGACATGCTTAGGTTCTCCTTGTTACAAGGTTGCATTTGCTGTGTTAACACCTTTTCATGGTTTTAGTCAGTATAGATGAGCTGCTTTAGCTTTCTTCTCACTCCTTTTTTACCACTTACTTCTCCCATTACTGATGTGCCACCAGCAAATTTCATAGCCCCTTCTAGGGCTTGCTCGGAAAAGTAGGGCTGAAAATGATTCCTGGGAAACACAGTCAAGCTGCTTATTTTCTTAAAGATAATTTCCCAGTTATCATGTGTTTTTAAACAAGTTAACTCCTTTTCAGTCCACCAGATGTTTGCTGGGTTGCTTTGTTATTATTCTGGTTTTCACCGTGCCAGGTGAAAATGAGGCAAGAGCCTCCTCACAGAATCACATCTGTGTTATCAGGTTCGTAAGCTCCTGTGAGATCAGCAGAAAATACCAGTTTAACAAGACATGATTTCCAGAGAAAGGATGCTCGTTTGCCAGTAATAATACTGTCTGCTTCAGCTGTTGATTAATGGAGTTTCTATCTCTTTTAGTACTTCTGTCTGGGACTGGTGGGAGGTTGTGACTATCAAGGCCATCTCATTCTCTTTTATCTGGTACCTAGCACGAGCTGGCTCTGTGTCCTCCAGAACCTCCTAACAACTGCTGAAAATCGAGAGTAACCATGTGGGCAGCTCCTTCACTGGGCCCTCTAATGGTGCTACTCAATGCAAGGTATCTCATCTGCTGGTTTAGAAAATATTGAATTCAGAGGCTGCTGTTCAACACCATTCTGAGGGCTTTTTTGGAACGAAAATTGTTTAGCATCTGTTATGATTCCATGAGCTAGGCTCCTGTTCCCTCCCACGTCATGCTTAGCAAAATATTGTTACTGACAACTTCAAGATTTCTAAGATTTTTTCTAGATTTTAATTTGTAGATATTTCCATTTTGTAATGCATGAAAGGAAGACCTATGTGCTTATTGTCATATAGTAAAAATAAATAAAACCCCAGCTTTCAGTGAACAGAAAATTGCAGTATTTTTGACCAAAATGCATTGAAAAGCAGTAATAAAATTTTCTAATATGCTTTCTTTTCCAGATTAAAAAAAAACCAAAAAAACAAAAAAACAAACAAAACAAACCAACAAAGTGTTGATGTGTTTAAAAAGCAAAAGTAATGGGTAAGTACAGGAGTGTGGCTTTGTTTAATGACTGCGGAGCAAGCTGTTAGCACACATATTTTTCATAGGCAAACAATGAATTATTAGTGAACGGATTTCCCCAAGCTTTCTTTATAGTAAATGTTGCACAGACAATGACTGTGTGCACTGAGTTCATTCATAATGTCTCCAACACCTGTTTCCTCCTGTTTTTCCAGCAGTTTTATTTGGAAAGCATTGGGAACTGGAATGATGTCTCGTTAGAGCACGGGGTTTGCTGGGGACACGTGTTTCTGTGTCATTGAAGACTTGCTGGTGAATAACAAGTGTATTGTTCAGCACTTTAATAGGGAAGTTCAGATGCCCATTAGGCCTGTAAATAATGTCCTTTCCTGAAGGTTCAACTTAATATTGACCCCATGTCATCATGTATGTGTTGCTGAAGTTCATAATAAAGCCTTAGAGAGCTTGGATGCTTTATGGTTTTAAAGGATTCAAATACAAGCAAATATCTGGTCCTTGTTCCCTTTTGAAATTGGGCATTGTATGGGAAAGGCATCTCCTGGATCCGTCAGCAAAGCTGGGGCACGGCAATTGGGGAGGAACTCCCGCCGCGATGCTGCCGGGGGCAAGAGGTCATGCATGGATTTTACCAGCTTCAGTCCTAACCTTATCTCTTTCACTGCGTTGTGGGAGCCTAAAAGGGAGATAGCAGGATGAAAGGCAGCTCCAAAGTCTTACTTTTTCATGGAAGAAATAAATTCCGGTTACACCTGGCAACGCTATCGGAACTTGAGGGATCTTCATCCCAAATCTAGGCTGGCTTAGGAAAATCCATTAAATAAAAGTGTCTAAAAGCAACACAGATTTTAGTTAAGGATATTAATTAGCTTAAAAAGTGATTGGGAGGCACAGAGCTTACGCTTTAACCTCAGGAGCTTTGCTTTATTAGTATTTCAGGCTGATTACATGCGAGCGTCTCTGTCCACATTCAGTGTGTTCAGCTGGCTCATGCAGGGATAAAACGAGAAAATACTCTGAGCCACACTTCAGTTAATGTAAAAACAGACAGCAAGCTATATGCAAAAAACCAGGACTGGTTCGCTGGAGAGTCCTTCCATCCACATCTGGTCTTTTCATCTGCCTTTTGTAGCTGGGACAGTTTGGCTCTACACTGTTCCCTGGATCCCAAAAATGGAGTTTTCCTTGTGATGGTAGACAAAAATCTGCCATGTTCTGAGGCCTCTCCTTTGTTTCTTACAATTCCTGATTTTGGCATGAGGTTGAGTGTTGAATGAAAATATTTGGCTGTTCAAACTGGCAGAGCAGATCATCAACAACCTTTTAAGAGGCTTAGGAGGTGTCTGAGGCAGCGCTGACTTGTGCTGTGGGTTGCCTTGGCCCTTTGTACGGGGCTGTAATCCTGCAAGTGTAAAGCTCCACTTGTCTCGGTTCCCTTGGTTTTTTGCCTGAAGTTGGTGTGTTTTTTGGAAGCAGAACACCATCATGTCATGATATTTAGGCAGGTGCCAGCAGGTCGATGGGAAGCCCTCGCGATGCTCCCACTGTGCCGGCAGCAGGGAAGGGACAAATTTCAGCTCAGCCAGGAGCGCGCGCTGCAGGCACTGGCAGCTCCTCCAAGGTGCTGCTGAGATGCTCTTAGAAAATCCTTTTGGCATCACACCCAGGCTTCTCCCTCCCAGTGCACGCATTCATTCCCTCATTCATGAGTCTGTCAGCAGGTTATTGTCTCAGCCTGTGACCCTCCTGAAGACCATACATCTTATGTTCGAGCCCTCAAATGGGCTGTGACCTTCCCCTATTTTGAGTGTTGCAGGAATGACCTTTCAGCAGGGTACTTGCTTACGTAGAGGGCTGGCTGGGAAGATTTGGCTGTGCTAGGGCTTTGGTCCACGTTGGCCTGAAGGGAAAGAACAAGAGTTCTTTATTCTCAGAAGGGGATTCAGATTTTACTTCTATGGTTCAAAGGTAACCTGTATGCATAAAGTCTTTAAATGCTTTCAACATGCAGCTCTTTCTCTATACATAGCTATTCAAGCTACCAGACTTGGTGGGGCAGTTCTTTTTACAGTGCAAGAATATGGTTGTTTGTTTCAGTAATTATTCCTTCTTCTTTATCACTTAAAATAATAAATTAGAAGAAGAGAACAATTACAGACGGAAGGAATTAAATCTAAGTTGGGGAAGAGTAACTGTTAGAGAAAAGACTTCAGTAAGAAGGCACATGTGTTTTTTCTTATGGAAAAGGGTATTTACAGAATTTCAAATGCCAATTTACTGATTTATTGTATTTCTTCAGCAACATATTGAGGCATTTATTGTATTTACATTTATTGTATTTCTTCAGCAGCATACATGAAGCAGCCTTGCCAGTAAAATCATACAATAGGGCAAGTTTCAGGTAAGAAAGTGATCACTTTGCATACAATTTGGTCCTTTTTCAAAAATATTTTTTTATTGGATTATTAAAGGATTTCATTATTAGAAAATGATGTTGAGCAGCTCATGGGTTATGCCTCTGGACGTTTCTTGCCTCCCCTCCTGCAGCCAGCAAAGTTATGTTTTGTGAATCAAAATTTATATTTGGAGAGAGGGTGAGAAAACGGTGGCCTGGAGAATTCCTTCGAATGTGTTTTAATTCCCCGTATTTCCCTGGCCTGGCAAAAGCAAAGCTACCAAAGAAACCACCCCCCAAGCTCAGGCTTGGAGAGTTGCTGAGGCACTGCTCATGGAGCTGCTGCTGGAGCTGCTGTGCTCTCCTTGTCCCCCATGGGCCACCCCCTTTATCAGGTGCAGCACCTTCTCCAGAGCAGGAGGCTGAGGAGCCACAGCCAAGTGCGTGGGTCCCACTGGTGATTTCACAGGACCTCGGGCAAGAGCAGGCATGGCTCTTCCCACATCTTGTCTGGACTGCTACACCGGGCAAGGTGCTTCAGGGGAACAGAGGAGGTGTTTCAGGGGGGTGCAAGACAGCACCTGTGCAACAGCCTGGCGTTTACAAAGACCTTTAATAGCTTTATCCTAAATACAACGTGGCAAACTGTGATATTTATTGCCATTAAACACAGCTCTTCTGCATATTAAAAACACTAATTACTCTAAACACTCTCACTATTCTCTTGTTAATGTTTCCGAAGCCGATCTGCGACGCTCCACCTGTTGAATCATTTTTAAGGCAGAGTATTCTCCCCCTTCTCTCAGGGCAAGCCTGGTCAAATTCAGTATAAACCCAATTCCGAGTGGAAGCAGCTCAGCCCACGCCAAATGCCGATACAACGCGGCAGCTTCAGAACCTGTGTGCTTTTAACAGAGCCAGCCTGTCAGAATGGGGAGAAACCCCTGTAATTTGCAGGGGGTGCAAAGGGGGTGCCCTTAAGCATCTTCCTAGAGCGCGGCTCGGCGCTCGGTGAATTTGTGTTTCCGAATGTTTCCCGGCTGCTTTCCCTCGGCTCCCCGTGTGCCCCCGCCCCCGTGCCAAACCCCTCCCCGGGCCGGGCCGGGCTGGGGGTCACCCCCGCCCCGAGGGGTGCGAGGATCCTCCCCCGGCGGGACCGAGGGACGGAGGGACCGCCCGGGCGCAGCCCCGTGTCCCCGGCATGGCCGGACCCCGGCCCCGCCAGCCCGGCCCCGCCACACTCGCCGCCAGCCCCGGGGCGCGGCAGGTGCCGGCGGGACCATGAGCGTGATGCTGTGGCGCTGGGAGCAGAACAACAGCACCATGAAGCTGGTGAGCACCTCGGGGAGAGCGCGGGACAGCCGCCGGTGGAGGGAGAATTGCCCTTGCACGGCTCTCATTAGCGAGCAGGGGTTCCTGGGGTGGCGGGGCTGCTGCTGGACCGATGTGCTCTCCAAGCGGATGCTGTTTTGATTCATGTTTTGGGCTTGTTTAGGTCGGTCTGCGTCTTGTTTCATCTCTGTAGTTAAGCTCGTTTATAACTAAGAACTGCAGCATCAGTTACGTGTGTAGCCCTCTCCTCTCATCTTCCTTTATTTTCTTTATTCTTACTGTTTTCTTCTTGGAAGCGATTTTCTCTCTTTCAGTTTTGCTGGAATACTTTTGTCGGCTGGGAGCATTTGGAGTTTTGTTCGCTCAACAGTTTTTGTTTTTAAATTCCCCCTCCCCTTTCCCCCCCATCCCCTTTCCTGTCTTCTCCTTTCCTGAAAAGTAAAAAAACCCCTTGCGCCCTGTAAATAAAAAGTGTGTGGCTGCAGTATTCCTGCAGCATAAATGAGCTCAGGAAAGCTACATATCAGCCTGTCTGCTTGAATTACTGTCCGTACCAAGATATGAACTCTGATCAAAACTTAGAAGAGACTTCTCGTCAGCAGCTTTTTTTAAAGCTATTTGATGTAAAGAATCTCGAGACAGTGGCTGTCTGAGATAGCTTTAAATGTGTTTTCTCTGTCTCTCTGGCAGATTATTTAAACAAAGAAAATTACATTTCTATGCAGTTTTTAGAGGAAAGATTTATTTTCCTGAGAAATTTATAGTAAAACCCCAGGATTTGCTACAGGTCTAATCCTTTAGCCTTTATGTGTGAAAACTGTTGAAGTCCATGTGGGAGTTAAAGGTTCCCAGCACCTCTTCCTATCAGGCTCTGCAATCAAAGAAATTTATAGCGCGGCTGGTAATGTAACAATCTCTGTTTTTACATACTTTCCTCGCCAGGAATGAGGTGATAAACACGTGTTAGTGAAGGAGTGTTCAGCTCTGGATACAACAGCAGCCCTTCACATGGGATCAGATAGTTTCGGATATTTCACGCATGAGTAGCCCCTGGAATAATGAATTTGTGAGCTGGCAGTGGAAGTTGGCGGCTTTGTGTGGGGGTTGCCCAAGCCTGGTTCCAGCTGAAGCCAAGTATTTTGGGAGGGAGGTTAAAGTGAGTCCTTTCTCTCGCCTTTCACATGCAAAGAGCCCTTTAGGAAGCAGAAAGAGCTTATGTACACAGGTGTATTGCAGAGTCTTTGCATATACATTGGCCTTTAAACCAGCCCCCAGCGGGCTGCACCAGCAGCACCGGCACCTGTGAGAACTGAGCTATGAAATCAAGCAGAGAAAAGGAAAGGGGAGAAATCAAAGAGGTGGTAGCGTCCAACAAAATTCAAGCGATGCTGGTAGTGTCCAACAAAATCCAAGTGATGCTCAGAGTGGAAGAAAAGTGCTGGATTTACCCACTCCTTGGGCAGGAGGAGAAAAGATAAAATCCTTCACCCCATACCCTGCTCCTGACGCACCTTCCCTGTCAAGCAGCAGACATTTATTGCCCTTGCAGTTAGGGAATTACAGAGGTTGCCCTTGAGGCGCTGCCTCCTTTCTGGCGTGGTTTGCTGGGTGCTGGAGCAGGGAGAGCCGTGGGTGCTCCTCAGTCCCAGGGGGCCTGGCAGGGTTCTGCCCAAAGCACTGGGGTGAGCTCAGCTTTGTGCAGAGCTCTTCCAGAAGCCTTGGCTGGTCTGTCTTGATAAGGTGGATCAAAGAAAGACAGCTTTTGTATATGTGTGCATATATATATGTATATATATATATATATAAAATTCAAAAAAAACCCCAAAAGAATTCTCAGCTCAGTGAGTGTCAGAGTAAACACCTCAGACGCTGCCCTTCTGCTTTCTCTCCTCCTCCTCCTTCCTTTGGCCCAGTGAGGTTTCTGTGGAAAAACGAATGAGAAAATGCTTTGCCAGTCATTGCTTAGGGCGAGCTGGTTGTGGCTACTGTGCCAACAAAAGCCAAATACATTCTGCTGAGAGTTTTGGGTGGTAAAGGGCAAGAATCACTTTGTGGTTGAAATCGTAAGATTTGGAGTGTGGAAGCTTAGGTTTTTTTTCAGATTTGTAGTATAAGGCTGTTCAGGCATCCAGGGACAAATTTATCTGCCTGCTGTTATCACAGAGTCCCCAAATACCAGATCCTGCAATACTTACTCAGATAAGTTGGTAAAAATTGTGATGTTGCCATAAGAGTGCAATGTGAAATAAGTATCTAACTCTTTGTGTTGGTAACTCCTTTTCCATAATATTGTCCTTGAATAATTTTGGGGGATGGTGGCCTAATTTTTGTCACATACGATCCATTCAGCTGCTTTCTTGTCATCTTGAATTAACTGCAAGATACAAGGTTGCTTTCATTGTTGATGTATTTCCTGGGCAATCATGACAGGTTTCTTGCCAGTTTCTCTGGAGCATATTGATGTTATTACTGGACATTCAGAGGTGAGGCCAGACAGTAACCAAGATAACTTTTTTGCTGAATAGAATGTGTCCAGTTTCTAAGGTATTGCCAACTCTTGGGAGAAAAAGAATGAATTGTGTAGCTTGCTCCTGTTCGTGGTGAGTGATTTGTGCACGGCTGATAAACATAATTATTTTGACCCCAGAGTTCTTTATTCTTGGGCCTCTGAAAACAAATGTTTAATTCTGATTTTATTTCCATTTTACATTTGAGACTAACAATATTTCAGCGTAGACTGTAACACCTCCCTCGCTCTTACTTTTTGTTTAATTGTTCTGAGTCAGCTTCACACCTTACGCAAACACCTTTTTCTAATGTAATCAAAACAAGGATGGTTCCCACTCACTGTTTTATGGCTTTGACAATTCACAAAAGGGTAAGGTATTGTTTTTGTGATGATTGAAGGTTGTAAAAAGCATGTGATCCTTTTTCTTTATGCCAAGTTCAAATTGTCCCGTACATATCCTACAAGCCCCCGGCCTTGTAGCGTGTGTATACAACGTATACAAATATGAGAATGTTTCAGCCTTTTACAAGGTTTTTCCTACTATTGTATCAGTGGAAACATGTTAACTAACCTATCTGTATGGAACTGGCAGCAGATAACCTTTCCAGGGTGGGTTTTCTTTTGTGGTTTGGTTGGTTTTTGTTTGGTTGGGTTTGTTTTTGGGGTTTTTTTTGTGTTTGTTTAGTTTTTTGAGCCTGTGAGAAACTAATGAATGAAAACCCTATGTATGTCTTCTCAAGATGAAACATTCTGTCTGACATGGAGTAATAAATGACCCCAGGATTAGCCTGTATTGAAAGTGTTGTTTCTTTTAATGGAGTAAAAGAAATTTGACTGAAGAGCCACAGTAATGTCAGCAGAGGCTGTAGCATTTTATTGTGAAATGTACCATACTTGTGTTTCAAAAATAGGTTTCAGATGCACAAACATTTGAGCTTTTTAGGATTTTGTTTAATGTAGTTTATTTATAACTTTTTTTCTTTTTTTTAGAAAGAGAGTAGCTTTTGTCTTTTCTTATTTGGGATTAGACTTATGGGTTATACAGAGACGGAGAAAAATGGAGACTGCTCAGCTTTCCCTGTCACCTTCAGTCTTTCTGTTTTCAGTTTATAAAATTTGAATAGTACTTACTATATAGTTTGAATGGTACTTAATATTAAGCACAAAACAATCATTTTATGACTTCTCTCTCCATATAATTATTGTCTGCTTTGATTTTTAAACATTGACTAACATGAGAGAAAAGAAATGTGCGTGTCTTTGCACGAGCACTTTCTGTATAGACACCTGTAACTTCTGAGCTGGACCAGACTCTCATTTCCACAGCAGCAGAAAGGCTCTGGGTTTGGATGTACCTTACTGTTCCCATCCTTGCCCTTGCTCCATAGGAGACCCTGAGGTGCAAGGAGTGGGAAAACTGCTCCTGCTTAAGGTCAGGAGATGCTGGAGCAGTTGGGCCATGTCCATATGGACTGGGAAATAAGGAATGTCTCCTGCTCTGCACCACCCCGAATGTGTGCCAGGGGGTGAGTGGTGCCAGCTCCATCTGTACCTGGGGTTTGCAAAAGTTAACGGGCCCTAAGCTCGGGAAGCCATTGGATTTTTAAAACATGTTCTTGCAAAAAAATAGGAAAAAAAAAGTTATTCTTGTAAAATAGCTAATTCAAAATGTTCTCTGTGATAAGAGTGTTAAAAGGTTTATCTCTATGTATAAAATTTCAGTCCTGGTTTACACATGACTTCTTCTTCTATTAAACATTTCCCTTTAATGCTCTTATCTCTATGTGCCTTCTGGGCTGATGTGGAGCATACAGCAAAGGGAACATACTTATTTGGAAGAAACACTTCATTCTGGAAGAGATTTTCAAGTGCTTAACTTGAAAACTGAGAGAGAAGAATTGACTGGGCTGATAAGAGATTTGCAAAGTTATGATTTGATAGGCCTATTTTTGCTAGCTGACTTAGCAATACTTTTCATTAAGTAAGGGAAAGAATTCCTGCAGTTCCCTAAGCTTTTGCCATCTATATTAGTGCTTATAAGCAGTTTATTGGAATCGTCATAGCATTATCTTGCAGCTGATTATTGACTTGATGTTGGAATCGGATCACAGCCTGTTACCCAGCTTTTCCAAGCCAAAAAGTGTGGAACCTCAGCCAGTTGTTAGAAGTCGAGATCGAAGGCTTAGTTGCTGGCACTCTACAAAGATTAAAATAAATAGCAAAGTATAATTCAGTGTTTCATAGGTTAGGATATGTCTGAAAAAGGCCGTTGCACGTAATCATACATTCCCCACACTTCTCTTTAATCATACAGCTGAGGAAATGTTCTTTTGACACAGAAGCCTGTGAGCAGACAGTGTGCTGAAGGAGCACACACATCTTTTTTCTGAGGATCAGTCAGGAGAGGACAACACAACTGTGAGCTGCAGCGACATGAGGCTGTGCGAAAGGCAGACCTGTACCTGGCAGGTATCAGGAAAGGTGCTTTCAGCAGAGATAAGGAGGTGTGAAAGCAGTGAAACTACCAGGAGGCAGGTGAAACCTCACCCAGAATATTATACACAGTTGTGGTATCATTTATGAAAGATCAGTGCAAAGGAAACAAGGACTGTTGGGTTGACCAAGAGAGAGAAAAATCTGTTTTCTTAGCACTCCTAACCAGGAAAAGAAGGACAATGTGGGCATATGAGTATTCTCTGTAAAGACATCAAATACAGCAGGGTGCTTCTAATCACCACAGCAGGGACTGAAGCAGGCTCTCTTTCAAAGTGGGAAACTTCCACACACCTTCTAGGAGAAACTTGGATCATTTATGACAGCACACAATTAAATTCCCAGATATAGGTACTGTGTGTGTGCATACACGTGCCAGGGACAACCCACCACAGGGTGTATTTTTCTGTACAATACATAGATATTTAAATACTACAAAAATTTAAATATCTAAAATTGTATTAGTTATTTGTTTTAAGGAGTTGATGTCATTACGGAAATCAAAGTAAGTAGAAAACAATCACGTGAAAATGATTTAATGTGCGTATTCAGATGTTTATATCTCAAGATAAATAAACACCGTATTATAACTGCTTTGTTACAAACTATACATGTCACATTTCAGTGCAGATATCATTAAAAAAATCCTTATGTAAGGAGTTTCAGAAATGCAAATTTATAAATGTATGTAGATGCTATATGTTGCTTGGTTTAGGCTTTCTGAAATATTCCAGATTAATCTGTTTGTCTGTCTTGATTTAGAAGTCAGGTGTAGAGGTTTGAGCCTCATTTAATTCTGTTCTGTGATTATGGCAGTAAACAGACTGGAAAGGGATTTGAGGTAGGTGATCCTTCAAAAAGCATTCCTCTTCTGGTACAGGATGCATTTTGGGATTGCAGCTTGATTTTAGTTTATTTACTTCTTTCCCTCGTAGGGCACTGAGGAAAGATTGAAAATTCCATATGCTTTTCTAAAAGCCTTACTGTTTCTTTTACTCCCAGTTGTTTGTGGTTTTGTGCTAAGCCTTGCTCTTACTGTGGAGCACAGAGGGATAGATGCAGATGGTATTTAATAGCACGTGAGATAGAGGGTTTCTTGTTTTAATCAATGTCAGACTTTACTGTTACAGCGTACTGATTAATGTAACAATTTCACTGTTTCCATGAATATAAAATCTGAAAACCACTTGGCTTTCATTCTCCTGTTCTTGGTGGAAAGATGCCCCTGAATTCTGCTCCAGCCTCATCTGCTCTGACTCTCACAGCCTGCTCAAGTGCTTTTGGGGGGTTGTTGCCAGCACGTCTGTCTGTTGGCTGCTCTGCTTCTCCTCCCCACTGTTCTGGGCAAAGAATGTCTTACTGTGAAGTTCAAATAAACCTAATTCTAAGAGTTTTCTTTTGCAAGACTTTCTCCAAATTTCCCAGGTCATTTTCTGTACCATTTCTAGTCTGAATTCCTCCTACTTGAACACAGGTGGCAAGGAACCATACGAGATGTTTCAGGTGAAGTCTTACCAGGGCACCGTACATTGTACAAGGGTTTTAATATGTCTTTAATTTAAAAATTTTGCATGTGAGTAAGCATGAAGTCTCTCACACAACCAGTACTTGCATTCTCTTATTAGTAGGTAGCTCAGGATTAGGGCCATCGTGGTGAGGCTGTGACTGCTCAGATGTTTTCTGTGTTACCTTTCTGTCTGAAAAGTCTTACTTCAAATACACTTGTTTATCATCGCAGTGGATCTGCTTTTTCATTTTGAAATGACAAACATAAATTCTGTCTAGATTATCTGTGCAGTTACTAATTTTATTATAACGATCCTAATCTTGTTGTCCAAGAGCCATGACCCTACATAACTTTTGTCAGGGTGAGTACTTGTGAAAGTGAAGCAGAGAGGATGATTTTGGTGTGGAAGGGTTTAACGAGGGTTCTGAACTAAGCCATAGTTGTATATCTTCTTTTATCAGTATCTTTTACAATGAAGCACTAGAGAGTTTCTAGAGCACTCCTGAGTATCCGGTTTCAGGCAGCGGAGTGGTGTCACTGTTCGGGCATCTCGCCCTTGTGCCCACGCTGGAATGTGACAATGATCACCTGTGAAACAGTTGGGCATTGTAAGGCAAGCTGATTTTCTCCTTTCTGCTCTGCATTCAGAGATTTGCCATGCGGGCTGTTTCCTTTTTTAAAGAAATCTTTGGATGTCTCTCTTTGCTTTTTTTTTTTATTTTAATGACCAAAATGCAGGTAAATAACGTGGGATCAGAATTCTGCACCAGTGGATTCAGTACAGGGCAGGTGAAAAGACCAGCGCTTTCAAACACTTACCTGACTGTGGCTTGGTTTTGGCAGAGCCTTCCAAAACCACGC
Source organism: Pachycephala philippinensis (assembly GCA_013397055.1). NCBI lineage: Eukaryota > Metazoa > Chordata > Aves > Passeriformes > Pachycephala > Pachycephala philippinensis. The sequence continues at coordinate 602,732 of VWZT01016910.1, read as the reverse complement.
AGATGCTACTTTGTTCTCTTGTGATGCATGCCTTGGTATTCAGAAGGTAGAAATATTTGTTGTTCAATTTTGGTTTAAGACATTGCAATGGAAAATTTACATTAGGAGAGGGTCTGCAATACAGGACACTGGGATTTATGAAGATGAGATGTCTGTGGGGAACAATTAGTCTGTTCTGGCCTTCTGTAAAAACATTTCCATGACTAAATATGAATTTAGAAGGCAAATTTGTGTCCTTTTGAAAAACTTTATTTAAATCTTGAGTAGATTGCCTAGATTAATTTACTGAGATCACAGCCAAGTTGTATGAGGTGCTGCTGAAATGTAAAGTGGCAGCTCTTGTCCCGGAGGTGTGTAGTATAAACATGTCTAAGAATTATTACCTGAATAAGACAAGGAGTGGGAGGGGTGACAGGCATAGAGAGAAGTAATGAGATTTACTCAGTGCTGAAAAAGTCCTTTTCAAGGAATAAAAGGAAATACACCTGCCACTCTGGCACCTTAGTCTCTTGTAAATATGATTATTTTCCTGTCATTTCAACAGCCTGTGTTTAAAATATTGCAAATATTGCCTGGTTGGCTTTTTCCTTTGTTGAGAGTGAATGGATGTATTTAATTAGGTTCCTTGCTCTCACATCCACCTCCAGTTCTATCTCTGTCCCCATATAACCTGTCCTTAACTGATGAACAGCTCCAGCACAGAACGGCCCTTGCTGCCAGGGGAGAAAGCCATCAGGTTTCTCACTTTCCTTAATGCATTTATATTGCGTGGTATGTGATTTTTCTATTCTGGAGTCATCAGTTGCGGGGCCAATCCCATTTCTACTCCTGTCCCCAGCAAGGCTGAGGAAGGTGTGTGTGCTCTTTGGGGAAGGCGTGTGGTGGGTGCTGATGGGACAAGCTGAAGCCATTGTTTTGGGAGAAGCAAGCGTAAAGGTGCTGCTGATTCTTGGGTCATTTTGGGACCTACCTGTTCTGCTGTGCCCAGGTAATCTTCTCATGAGCCGTGGGGCCTTAGGAGACTTTGCTGCCTTGCACTGGGGATCACATCCTCCCGTGGTGTACTGGGGCGTGTGGGGTGACTCCACGAAGCAGGCAAGAAATTTAATACAATCTTGAGTGGGTGCATGGGAGACCTTCCTGTAAGATCATACACTTTGTACACAAATAGAAGTACACAGAAATACACTGAGGGTCTCTTTGAGCTGAAGAGAAAATGCTTAATAATAATAATGCTTAATAATTTAGTTTGTACTCAGAGGTACAACGGTACCTTTAATCCAAACTGCATGAAAGCAGTAGCATACTTTTTATGATGTACTTAATGTTAGGCTGACTATTCATCCACAAGCAAATATTTTTGTTTCATAAAATAAAGATCCTTTAATGTCATTTTGAAGGCAGAGAGAGCGATTGGCTGTGTGTGTTTAACAATAATGTGAATGGGGCCATGTGTTGGGTTCAATTTGGTGTCAGCTGTTCATTGCTGATCTTTGACTGGTTAATTTAATGTTCTCTGACATTTGCTCAACAAGCTTTTTTGTTGTTTGGTTTTTTTCTTTTTTGCTGACAAGTGATTGCCAATGAATTGACTGATGAGAGAATAAGAGAGTCTCGAGGTGGTGTAAAGCAGCAAAGAGATACATTTGGGAGCCATGGATCATTTGCTGAATACAGGAAAGGAGAGGGAAATTTTTAACCTCGTGTAAAAGTTATGGTTTATTACTTTGTTAGACATCTGCTTTCCTGATGCTAATTGTGTTTAATCCTTCTTGGGGGTGGAGTCTGGTCTCAGGGCTACTCAGTACTTTTATGAGGCCTGCCAGTCTTAGCTGCCCTCATGGAAATATCAGGCTGCTAATCTGATCTTTGGGTTATTTGCTGTTTGAGGCAAGCATCTGCAGAGAGTTGGGAGAACAAAATGTTGTCGGTGCAAAGCAGGTGTCCATGAAGAATGTGCAAAGCCCTCCCTTACCCTTATCCCTTACCCAAGCATTGTCACATCCCACTTTATATAGAGAGTAAATATAAAGAGTCACACTAAATAGACACAAGTGTTTAAAACACCACAAAAACTCATTTAGACCGTCAGAATACTTTAATGTGCTATTTACTGCTAGTTATACCAGAAAAAGGAAAAATTGATGGTGTAGAAGTACAGGAGCAGATGTGCTAAATGCAGTTGCATCGTCTGTAAATGCTTAGTTCAGAATGCATTGCTGAGAGCTTACTTTCTGCATTATTGATTTGCAAAACACCGGACAAATGCCAGCATACAAAACTGCACAGACTTTGTCCCTTAGTCAATGGACAAGTCTGATTTAGGATACAAACATCAGCAGTACTGCATGCTGTGTTTTATACCACACAGACTCTTGGGGATTTTTGGCTTGTTTGTTTTTGTGCAATCTCAATATCTCAATATCTAAGATTGCTCATTTTTCAAGTAATCATGTTTTTTGCCAGTTGTTACTTAACCTGGTTCATGCTCAATAATTATTTCTTCGGCCTACTGTGTTGTAGTTGTAGTAGTAGTAGTAAATTTTTCCCTTATGCACTAATAAAATGAGGTTTGAGGACCTCATGCCAAAACATCCATCCTTCAAATCCTCTAGGAGCTTCTGAATCATAGTAGAGAGATCCGTATCTTTTGAAGGCACTACTGTTCCAACTTATTAGTATTCTTTACAGTGTGTGCTGGGAAATGTTAGTTCCTGGTGTTTTTGTATGCTCTTCAGAAATACCTCTGCATGCCATTCTGGATGAACCTGTGGACTTCCTGTGTTTTAAAAACTGAATTGTGCTCTGGTTTGCTTGGTTTCTTCTCTGGGATCTCCTAGATAGCGTCGCGGCGAGAGTGGATGAGCTGACAGTAATTTCCGTAAGGATTCATTTTTCCCGACGCCTCCTGTAGATATAAATTTGCCCCGTGGAGCAGAGCAGCTGCTGCCTTTGTCAGCTCCAATATAGCTCAGTGAGATGTTTTCTCTTCATTGGCCTTTGTGTCACAGTCACTCCGATGGGGACAAGCCTGCACTCCTTTGATTCATGCCGGGAAGTGTCACCCACCTCCTTAAAGTGATGTCCATGTTTGAGAGCGATGGAACTGGCCCAGAACCACTCGCTAATTGTCAGCTGCCTGGATCTGTCCTCCTGATGTTCACAGGGTGTCACCAGCCTGTGCTCCTTGGAATGAATTGTCATTTTGCTGAGGCTGTTCTAGTGCCAGATGCAGCCACGGGTGAAAGGCTAATGCCAAGCAGTCTTGCTCTTCAAGAATCCAGCAGTGGTGGCTCAGGAGGAAACCTGCAGGAGGTATCTGGGAAGGTTATTTGTAGAGATAAAAATGAGTAATTCGTAACCTCCAATCATTGTGGGATTGCATAAACAAAATTTTCAACAAAAGTTTTGCCAAAGGTATAAAACAAACACTGCAAAAATGACAGTACTAGGAAATTCAGCAATAGAATTGCCACTGTTCAAAAAAGAGCAAAACCAAACAAAAAACCACCCACAAAACCAGAAAAACCACGAACAAACAACCAATCCCAAATCCAAGTGGTGAGCTGCTTTTTCTTTCCCTTTGTTCTAATAGTAGTTTTAGTTTAAATTCACAACTCAACCATTTGCCCACGGATTAATTAATTTGTTACAATTTCAACTATTAGATGATTCTCTTAACCTGCCTTTTGTAAAAAATGGCCTGTAACCTAACATCTTAACGTAGTGCTGCAACAGCTGTTGCAATTTTCTTTTTATCCTTTTTTTTTTTTTTTTTTTTTTTTTTTTTTTTTTTTTGCCTGTTTCTAAAGCTTTAAGATTATGCAGCTTGAACTGTAGTTAACAGAGAACTGGGCAAGTAATGCCGTAAATATTAGCAGTTTGATTAGGAAAATACTAGGAAAATAGGAAAATAGGCCAGCCCTGATAGCTCTTTTTTCCTTTTTTTCCCCTCCTAACATTAGTATCTCTGTGGTTAATTTCTGAATCAAAATTTTACATGTGTGTGTAAGCCACTTTTTTTTTTCCTTCTTCTTTTTTAAACTGGCAGCATGCTCTTTGTTCTGCATTCCTCCAAACCTTGCTCCAGGCAGAAAAGAATAACTGATGTTGCTGATGTCCCTAAGCCTTGTTTCTGTGCTCTGTCCTCCGAATGATTACCAGTAAATTGCTCTGATTCTATCTGCAGCTAAGCCACCACTCTTATCTGATGTTACTTTAAACCATGCTTAGTTTCATACAGAGATGGACTTTCATCTGCATCCTGTGGGAATGGCTGACCACATCTATAGCACGGATCAAAGTGAATGTTCTCATCTGAAGGAAAACTAAGCATTTACCAAGTTAAAAAAAAAAAAAAAAGAAAGAGAAGTCAAGTGTTTGATTTCTATGGATCCCAGTAAAATGACCATAAGGATTACTTGCAGGAGTTTATTACCTGTAAATTCCATATAATTTTTCTTCTCACTAAACCTTTTACTCAGCTAATTTTAGCAACTTAAGTTTGCTGGAGTAACACTTTCCTAGGTGTAGGTGTTCAGGCAAAAGCAGGACTAAATGGGAAGCTAAATGCAGGATATCAAACAGAGAAAGGGATTGTGTAGGTGTGTGTAAAATTACGTTGGAATTTGAGTGATGGAGGCCTCAGTGAGGATAGGCTGCTGTCATTGCCTTGTGCTTTCTGAATTTTCCAGAGCTTGCAGGTCTTTTGATCAACCTCCTTGCTGCCATGTAATTGTTGAAGGACTATTAATAATAATAGAAGTATTTCAACCATCTGCATTTTAAAAAGGGATGTATGAAGAAAAACCATAAGGAACTGATAATAGTCTTAGCCTGGTATAGGTCATGCTGTTCAAGACTCGGAAATTCCCATTAAATATCTTTATGTCAAAACTCTTTCTGCTGGAAATAGATGAAACCTGCGGTTGATCTGCCTCGTGACAGTTCTATTAAAGGACTGTGCTATAAATATATTTCTGAAGAAAGCTTCAGGAGTAGTGCAAAAATTATTCCTTTTGCTTGAATTATTTTTTTCAGGGAGGTACAGGAGGCCTTTAAGTGGCCGATGGCTGTGTGAGGAAACTCCCAGACAGAAATACCCAAACCCCCTGTACTTGTGGGAATTGTGCCTGTACTGTAATTTCTTGATCGACCATAAAATATACTTTTAAATTATTAATTCTAGTCTGCTGTAAGTTTTACTTTACTGGATTTTTTCTTTTTTTTCAATGTAGAAGAAGGTGTTAAAAGTTCAGTATCAGAATTTTTTGCAAAACCCTACAGCATTGATTTTAATTACCAGATCCATGAAAGCACAGGCTGGTGTCACTTTAGTGAACCTCTCTAATTAGGAGCATAGGATTTGCCATCACAGATCAGGCCAGTGGTTTACTGAGTCTATGAGCATCCTGCCCGCAGCAGTGCCCACACCAGCTGGCTCTGATGGAAGTAGCATCCCCCCTCCCTCCTTCCCCAACAAGGCATAAGGTCAGTGGGAAATGAAGAAGCAGAATTTTCCTCTTGTATCGTGCAGAGGATCATTCTTCATGCCAAAGACAGTGAATTGGTAACTGGGGTCTTGGCCAGCCTGGCTGTAAGTGGCCTTTGGGGATAAAATGAGTTCTTTTTTATATAGTGCTAAGCTGAACTTAGGTACAGAAGTTTGCTCCTTCCCATTAGGAGGGGTATTTCTTACTTATTTATAAATATACAAGTACATTTGACTGAAAAGGTCTTTGTGACACAGACTGTAGTGGAGAAGGGGGAACTAAAATTTTTTCTGTAACGTCTGCACTCTAGAGCTTTCTTTCCTATATTCCCTTAGTCTGCATCATAGCTGGGGACGCTGCCCTTCTGTGCCCCTTTAAATCTGATCTAGTGCCAAATGTGTAGCTTTAACTATTGCCAATTTTCTTCTGTCTAATTGGCATATAGATCATGATACAGAATGCACTCCCAGCCTTTTAAATGGAAGCAGGAGGAACTAAGCTGGAAGCAGGGTCAGCATTGACAATTTAATCTAATTTAGAAAGTTATCAGTCAGTAGAAGATTCAGTTAGATTTCTATCTGTGAAACAGATGGCCAACTGCAAGACCATTAGATTAGGTTTGTTATGTTTGTGGAAATTAATTCAGCACTTTATTTTTTTGTTTGGGGAAGGAAAAAAGAAACAACATGTGTTGTAAGTGCTTAGCAGGAACAATTTATAAAGATGACCTTATTTCCTGTAAAATATGGCAAACCCCTCGTGATCCCAGCTATGCAGAAAGCTTTTTGCTGTAGCCTGATTTCTGGGCTATGTGGCAATATAGTGAATGACATAACAAAACCAAAGATGCTTCCACCTATGTATAAATGGTTGTTAGTATGTTCAAATGCAAGGATTTTACTTCAAGATCTCATTAACAAAACATTTAAGGCCAGACACCTGTGTGGGCTGCATCCCCCCATCTGTATGTTGGTACAAATATATACAAGTATTTCCTTTTTCCCTACTGAAAAGTGAGGACCAGATTTTAAAAATGCTGGCGATATGGCACTTGTTTAGGTTTTAAAAAAGTACCTGAAGTTTTCTGAAAGACTGGTTGTTTGTTTTGATGGCTAGGAGGAAGATGAGCTCTTGGGATAATGTAGCTCTAATGGGAGATGCTGGATCCTTCTGAAATTCTCAGTCTTTTTGTGTGTCTTTGGGATGGACTCTTTGCCACACAAATTAATGCTCAGCTGTCACAAAATATTTTTCACTATCTTAAAAATGCAGCTTGAAATAAAAATAGGCCTTCCAAAAGTAGGTCACACCTAAGATTTGTCTAGCCAACTGTCCCATTTCTGACAGTGCCCAAGAGCAGGAGCATTAGAAATAGAAATATGGGTAGAATAGACAAAACGTCTTTGGAAAGGTAGTTGGCTCCTTCTCATTCTTACTATTACCATCAATAATCTTTAGAAATAATGGAATTAATATGTAATTCTTTAACTACCAACTTCAGTACTGTTCAGTACTTCATGATTCTTGTTCAGAAGAGTTAAATGTGCACTCAGTAATTGAGACTTGAGTACATGCTTGAAAAAAATCATAGGGTCAAGTCCTTCCTCAAGTTTGGGTCTTCTTTCCTCCTTTCTTCGTTCCTTCCATCTCCAGATTCTGCATTGATCTTGCTTGGCAGATGAAGTGATGAATAGGTTGTTGGCTTTCCTAACTCAGTTGCAGTGATTTTTCATCCATGTGTTGGTTGCCTGTTGCTTTATGTCGTTCCAAGTGTCGGAGAGCGCTGCCTCTCGCCAGCTTCTGGCAGCCTCAGAGGCACTGCCTCTCGTGAAAAGCCTTGGACACTGAACTGAATTACGTTTTACAGAGTGAGGAAGGCAGTGCAGATGACCTACTCTTCTCTGAGTGTCATTAGACACTCTGTTCTTGGGAGAGGAGGATGTTTGGCTGGTGACTTCAGTGTTGATATGGACTGAGCCTACCCAGGCCCTGGTTTTGAAGTCTTATTTTTGTCCATCAAGCACTGAGCAGACCCTAAAGGGAATGTTGGCTGGTCCTTCTTGGCTAAAAGAGGGCTAGGATTTGGTGCGAGACCAAGGCCAATTTCTGTAATTCCCTAATCCCCACAGCAAACTGATTTTGTTAAAAATTAAGGAAAGCTTTTGCAATGTTTCCTGGCCTCAGTGTTTGGATCAGATAGCTTTCATCTTCATACACTGCTAGGAGTTGAAAGGGTTTAGTATCATGTGCCTTAGAAACCAATTTTACTTTTACTTGGAGTTGATTCACAGCTGTGAATGTTGTTTTGATGAATTAATCCTCTAAGCAATCAAGAGAAGATGGAATAGAGGAGTGAGTTTGTGCTTAAAATGCTGCATGGCGAATCAGGTTCCATTTCCAGCCCTCTTCAGATTATTATCTCTTGGAGTCTCTTCCTTGCCCTTTGTTTCTCAGAGTCCAATCCAGCAGTGATAGTTCATCTGTTTTGATCCCTCCTGCGGCCATGGCTTTCTGCCCAGAGGAGATGATACTGCAAACACACAGATTTGTGACCCCAGGTGAAAAATACCAATGAAATTACAGCAGCTGTTTGGAACAGTCTCTCATACCTTTTCCAAATAGAGAAAATGAGTCTGTCTTTATTAGAAAAGTTTAGAAGACTGACTTACTGTCACGAGCTGAGTGTGCCAAGACTACATGGCGTTTTGGGAGCCGATCACGTTGAGTGTTGGGTGCTTGTAGCAGAAGCTCTGAGGCTGTAGCAGCCTGGAGTTAGATCCTCCTCCCATCTTCAGAAGTCAGGGTTTTGCGGGGAACATGTGCACACTTCCCCCCTTCTCACACCCAGCCTGGTGCCTGTCTGCATTAGCAGAGCTGTGGCTCACAGCACAGTCCTGAGCACATCAGAGCCTCGGCCCTCGGAGCTGTTTGGGTAAAGCAGCTCCTTTGTGTCACAGTGCATCACCTTCTCCTCAAACTCCATCAAAGCCCCTCTCGTCCCCCACCTCCCCAAAACAAACACCCACCTCTGGCACGGTGAGGGGGCTTTGCTGGGGGGAGAGCTGATGTGGAGACACTGTGGCTCCCAGGCTGTTTGCTTTTCATGGAGCAGTTGAAAGAGCCGCCTGGATTTGACTCTGGCAGGAGTGTGCCTTTTGAAAAATCAACAGTGAAAATGTCAGGCATCTATCCTTCAGCTTGGCAAGAGGGGAGGTGAAGCAGCCTTTGCTTCTCACCTTGGCAACATCGGCTGTGTTATTTTTTTTCATATAAAAAATTCCAGCCAAGCATCTTACAGTGCCAATTCTCTGTATTTTTAAGGAATGCCAGCAACAGTGATCAGAGCATGGAATTAGGGCTGACTTGAACATGGTGGGGTCTTGCCAGAGGGCAGGCAGCCCTCGCTGCACCAGGTTGTGTGTGTCCATTGCAGGTCTCATTCAGCCTGATGCTTTTTAGCTTGCATTTGCGATAGATAAAACATTCAAATATTGTGGATGCTCCAAAGCGCTAAAAAGGGATGTACCTGGAGTTTTTTGTCATGCGAAATCTTGGGTTTCCCTTCAGAGCATAAGTTTCTACAGATGTTAGGAGCGTTTACATGAAGGGGATTGTCTCTACAATAGGTGGAAAGTCTCTTGATTGTGTAAAAACCCCCAAACAACCCAAACCAACAGCAAAACAAAATAGTCAAACAAAACCCCAACAATTTCTTGTATCATTCTTTTAATGCCTGCAGTGTCCAACACAAAAGACCTGCCAAACTTTATTTTTGCTGTAAATAGCTTTGATATGATAAAATTTACTGATCATGTTTGAAATTGATGCCAAAGTTTGGAACTCTGTGTTAGAGACAGTAGTAGGAGAAAGGAGCAGTAGGGGTGTAGGGGAAGAGCTGCAGGAGGGGTGGGAGTTGTAAAGTGTGACTGTGTCAGAAATCTGAGCATTGTGCATGCGTGTCTTCAGCTAAAATTAACCACCCAAGCTTCACATGCCAGCATATATATAATCATTTAACTGTGGACCCCCTGAGAAGGAAGAGCAAGCTGGACCCAAGCAGAATATATTCACGTTAAATATGCCAATAAGTAGTATGACCTTCCAGGTCCCTGTTCGTGGGAGAAGTAAATTTTCCTGTGACCATTATAAAACAGTAAGCAGCTCTTGGCTCCTCGATCATGGCACTGGTGCTGTTGAACAGTAACTAACTTCAGCCTTAGAAGTGTTGGGTTTTTGGTTTTTTTTTTTCCCTTTCTTCTGCAGCTTCTTAGGATTTTCTGTGGTTTCTCTTCGGAGTAGATATGTATCACCATTCCAGATAAGCCCTTTTCTGTCGCTATTTGTGTGTGGTAGTAGATGTAAATTGGTTTATTTTGTGTATGAGAACTGTGATATTTGAAAATAACTTGCTGTGCACTTCAGGTGACTTTTTAGAAAACACTGGAAAAAAATAGTGCATTTGTTGCTTTTGTTCTCTGAGATAGATTATAATTTGTTGGCGTGAGATCAAATCAGTCGTTTCACCGTGGCCAAATGTGACTTGGAATGGGTTTTGCTGATCAGCTCAGCAAACTAAACTCCATTTCGCTTTGGGGTATGCGAAGGAGTCGCTGCAGGTGTGAATGCAATCTCATTTTATTCAGGACTTGGTGGGGTTTTTTGCAAGAGGGAACAAGAGAGCGGCCACCTGCTTGGCGCAGCGTGTGGCTCCAGCTTGACAGGGATTTGTATATGGCAAACGTGGATAATGGGAGCATTGAGAGCATGGCGTGCAGGATGCCAGCACAATCACTGTCCTTGCTTCACCTTCGAGGCTGGTGCAGAGCAAAATGCTGCTCTGCTGAGAAATATTGAGCCCTCTGTGTAGGCAGCACCTGTCAGTAACAGGGTTCAGAAACTTTACAACTTGTTGGGGGGAGAAGGAATTCTCTCTTTTCTCCTCTTTTATATTAAATATAGTAAAATATTCAGTGGGGTAAGAGTAGGACAGGTGCCAGCTGGGCAATTGAAAGCATAATACTTGTTTAGTATCCACCAAAGATTTGCTCTAAACAAACTCAGTGCCTGCTCTGAAGTGTGGACAGTCCAAGGCTCTATTCCTGGAAAGGTTGCAAGCCTCCTAAAATTGACACATATGCTTGGCTCTGTGTGCTGTGAGTCAGCCCATTGCTTTTGAATAGTAGTCATATGCATGAGAAAAGCCCTCCTCAGCTGGGAATAAGGCTTTAAAGAGAGAGAAATAAGTAGTCCCAGTGGTGTTTAAATTACCCGTTTCTCTATTTAACTGCCAAAGGCTAATTAATGTACACAAGTGTCCAGTAAAATGTGATATTCAGAAGAATATCCCCCACCAACTGGGTAATAATTCAAAGCAGTTGCAACAAACACTTGCACATCTGAGTAGAATAAATAATTTAGTTGAGTTGCCTTAAGAAATGAAAAAAAGAAGCAGAGTTACCTCTCTTTCCCCTGAAATGTGGGAACCAAGTGGGAATTGCAGATGGTTATAGCTCAGTTTTCAATAGTTGATGATAACTCAAAAGTTCCAGCCCTTTAGGTAATTGAGAGTACTGGCATCATATTAGACACTAATTAGCAGGTGTATGTGCATATGTGTGTGGCAGCTATGTGTTTTTAGGGGATTGCAAATCACAGAATGAGACAGTGGTTTGGGCTGGAAGGGACCTTAAAGATTCTCTCATTCCAACCCCCTGCCATGGGCAGGTACACCTTCCACTAGTCCAGGTTGCTCCAAGCCCCATCTGACCTGGCCTGTTCTCCCTACAGTGACATTCCAGGAAGGTAATTTTGCTGTCTCACCCACCTGCTGAAAGGAATCCACCTGCAATTTAGCTCATCACCACCTCACACGTGGAGTTTCTGGTGGTTTCCTCCCTTTATTTGCTGGCTTTGGTGCCAAGGTGCCTGGTAGGATTGAGTAAACAAAGTTCCAGCCCCCTATCCTGGCTTTCAGGATATTTCCAGTGTCTTGGAGCAGAGAGGAGAAGTGATTCACTGCTTGCCTCCTTTCCTTCTGAGCTGGGGATCACCGGGGACTCAAGGGCACTTAAGGACAAAATATTTGCTTTGAGTTCTGCTGTCCACGTACCCTCAGCTGTATCCTTAAAGAAAAGGAGCAGACAGAACTCTTTGCTCAAAGCCCACTAATACCTTTAAATTGTCACAGAGAAATGTGGGCACACATTATCTATCCTCTGGCCTGCTTTTTAAGCCTTTGTTTTGTTTTGCAAGAACTTGTATGGGGGGAAAAACCACAAAACAGTCTTTTTGGATAGCAGTGCAAAGCTTCATTCGTTCTGGAAGAGTCAGCACTATCCTTTTAGTGGGATTTGTGTCATGGTACAGATGTACAGATACAGACTTCTACAGGATTTAAGAAGCATGTAGGGGCAACTGAGGCCACAAATTGTAAGAAGTCTTTGAAAAAAGGTCTGTGACAAATGCTGTTAAGCTTGATTTTTTTTTTTAATTTTTTTTTTTTACCACGTGCTTCCTTGTTGTCCTTTTGCCAGTAACTCGGCAAAATGTAGTCAGGGCCATAATCTCTGTGCACTTTCAAAACAGCCATTATCCTTCCTGTGCTCCCTTGGAGCCAGAGATGCTTCAGAGGGATGAGTTTTTTGGCTAAACCTTTGGCTTTAGCTATTTAGCTCTGGGCTTTGCAGTGTGCTATCTGTTAGTGAGATCACTGTGTTGGACTGTTGCGTGGATCAGCATGAGACTGCAATTAGTGTTACCAGCCAAAAATTGGGATTTCGTGACTCCACGTGTGCAAGCCCCATGACATTGGGCAGCAGTGAGCTTTTCCAAAACCCCATAGTGCTGTAAGGACTGCAGGCATTCCCCTTTGGATCATCTCAGTGTGGGGTGGCTATTTTTAGGTTTTGGGGTGGTTTTTGTTTTCCCTGTGAACTTCAGCAGGCAGTGTGGTGTGGTTAGCAGCAGCACAGGCACTGCATTGTCATGGCTGTTCTGGAATGGGAGTTCATCGATGTGACTAACCCTGCTATTCAATCATGAAAAAAGCCTTGCTCTGCTCTAATTATGCTACATGATGTCAAAAAGATATTCTTCAGCTGTTACCAAATTCATGAGAGCCTGATTCATGATAATTATTGGGAGAAAACAATCGGAGTCTGATTAGTTCAGAACTGACATGGTAAGGGAAGGGAAGAAAGATTTGAAAATTTACTTGGGCGTTGATTATAATTAGATTTTTGTGTGTGTGTGTAAATGAGTAACAAGGAAGAGATGCAGGCATATTTTCTACTTGCATAGAAGAGAGACATTCTTTTCAAGTAGTTTCATGTGAATCCTTTCCTTTTCATGAGTGTATTTCAGAATACTGACTCAGAGGCAAAAACATCAGGTAGTTTCCATTGAAAGGAGACCCTGGAGTGCATGATAATACCTGACACGTTAACCTAATTGCAGCCCCATGGATACTGGGTCTCTAAAGGATCTTCCTGGATTCATTGCTGCCATGACTTTATTCATGCTTTGCATCCTGGTTTTGCTGGTCAGTTCTGCTCCCCAGCCTTCTTCAAGTGCTTGGGAGTGGCTGTGTGGGCTTGAACAACCAGCCAGTTCTGCAAAAGGCACCTTTTCTGCTGCTGCAGTGTTCAGATACAGGGCAGGTGGGCTGAAGTGTGCTGGGCTGTGCTGGATGTGCTCTCTCAGTTCAGCCAGAAATGTTACAGGAGGCTTGGAGTGCCAGGAAATTTCAGGGGTCTCCTAGCTGGAAAGCAAGATTCCTCTCTCATCTGAAATGTGCTTTAAAGAAGCAGGTGTGAGGCTAAGGAAGGGGGAGTGGGGAGAAACTCCACTGAATTTAAAATTCTTCAATCTTAGTGATGGAAGACAGTGTTCAGACCTTTTTCTTTACAGACAGCTTTCAAAATCTTTAGAATTTGGATTCTTTTTTTCTCCAGACCTCACTGTTTTTTGTACTACTTTTTAATGTTTTAGCTATGACTCATAATGTACTGAATATTTCCAAAATTGATACTTAACTGTAACACTCTTAATTCAAATCTGGTTGATCAAAGGGGGAGAGAAAAAGAGAGAAGAAAAAAGTCTTTCACATATGTTTTTAATTTGTTGCCAGCTAATTGGATTCCTAAGATCATACACTACAGAGAAAAAAAGCTACCAAACAGCTGAGTCCACCTTTAACAAAAGCTGGGACTTAGACCCGAGTTAAACATTAACCTGACTTGGACACAAGGACCTGCTTATGGTGATAATGCCCAAATCACCATGTTCACTGGATTTTTGTAACTAAAATAATGAAGCTGCCTCCAGTGATTTTCACTCTGAAAAGTTTTTAAAGCCTGTACTGGTGTGTAGAATAAGGCAGTATATCTCTTGGGTTGTAGTGGGTTGAATATTTCATATCACAAGATTTTTGTATTTTAATTAGACAACTGTTCAGGTAATTTTCACATGAATATTCAAACATGACTTTGTTCCCATTTGCTGCAAATACCTGAGGAACACTCATAATTGATGTGCAGAGATAGGAAAATGGAAAGTTTCTCAGCAGTGTTTTCTTACTTCTTTTATTATTGTTTTTCCAATTATTTGCCTGGGTTTGAACACTGGAAAACACTGTATGCTTTGAAACGTATTTCATGTGTCTAGAAATAGCAGCCATTGTGCAATCACATTTTTTTTCACTTGTTTGTGTGGAAAAGGAAAAGAAACATTGGAAATCTATTTGTGTAGTACATTACAAAGACTTGCAACAAACAGGTTTCGAAAACATCCTGGAAAGTTTCAATGATTTGCTTAATATATGCCATAAAAATCAGTGGTGACCACGAGGAGCTACTACAATAAGCCTGGGTAATACTAATACTAATCCCTAAGAATGCTTCAGAGCTTGTATGTATATAACCCAGTCAGTTAAAAAATAATAATTTGCATGTTATGCATATTGCAAGATAGTGTTGTAGAATAACATTTTTAAGAGAAGCACAGGTTTATTATATCCGTATTTTCCTGTGAAATGCTTTCCTAATCAACTAGTGGAATGAAATAATATTCCACACCCTTAAATACCCCAGAAACAAATATTTCCTCCATACTGGTAGGCATTTAATAATAAGCATAAAAGCTCTGCTTGTATTTCTGGTACCAAACACAGGCTGACTTCAGCACCCAAAATGGGGTTTATGAGAGTAATTTGCTGTCGGAGGGAGTTCCTTTATGTGTTATCACAGGCAGTGAATCAGACAGCAGGTATTTGGGATTTTTCAAGTTGTCTCCTGTACCAGGAGGGTTTAAGGGAGTTCAGGGATTTCTTTGATGCAGTTCTGTTTATTTCCAGGGTATGAATATAAGATCTGGTGTTCCTGGGTGCAACAGGAATTAGGGCAGTTTTGCAATGCCAGCCATGCATTCTCACGCTGTTATTTGACTTAAAAAGCAATCCTAACTAGCTCTCAAGGTCTTGCTGTTGCTGTGATTTCAGGCTCTGCCAGGAGAGGTCTGCTCCTGTTTTCACTCTAGGGCTGATCCAAGGATTTGTCTGACTGCATGATGATCTGCATCATGGAAATGATCCAGGATGGAACTGATGCATCAAAGTATAATCTTAAATTTTCTGAAAGCCCTTCAGTGATAAATTAGGACGTTCATTGCAGCCCTCCCATTAAAGGAAACATGGTTATTGTGTTTGATAAGTTCCTTGTCAGCTGAATTGCAGGGATGGTATGGGGGGGTGGACCCTTGCACTTGCAAAGTAAATAGTTTACAACCTGTTTCCTCGTATGTCTTCACTCCTAGATAAGAAAGCTAAAACCTTGTGGCAGAAAAGTAGGTTAAGTCAATCCTAGTTCCTTGAAGTCGTTGAATCTTTTAAAGTATTTTCCTGTTATGGAAAATATTTTCTTGTAAAAGGAGCTAAGGAACACGATGTCTGGTTTGTGCAGCGTGGGTTTCTTGCCCCTTTTCTTTTATCGGTCACCTGGGGAAATCACTCATGTGTACTCAGCCTTTATTTCATTGAGATGTTTTTCAGCTCTGGTGGTTTTTTTTTCACGGAGGTGTTCCAATGTGTTTTTCTGTTCAAGTGCATGACGCTGTTGGCGAAGGAAATGCACATCCTGCTGCTCTGAAGGGGAAAGTAAAGGATAAATGGTGGAAAATAGGGGCATGTCTTGCAGATATTAAGTGATTTGTTCATGGCTGCTACCAGTTGTGTTTTACAGGTTTAAAAAAATACAAATGAAGCCTTTGTAACAAAAGTAGCTCTAGTCAAAACCTCTGTTCTTCATTTTATCACATTAACATTGAATCAGCAAGTGCAAGAGGAGTGCGAAATTACAATCCTTGTATTATATCCAGGTTCCTCTGTCTTGTGGCAAATACTTGCCCCCTAGACTTGGCTGTTGGCTTTGACTGCCATGAAGGAGGACATCATCACCACACTGGAAGGTCAAGGCTTGGGATGCTTCTGAAAGGAGTAGCCGTGGGTCAGTAATTTAGAGGGTCTGCACTGATCGGCCCTGGGGCCCCCAGGGAAAGGAGGATGTGGATCTACTGGAGCAAGTGCAGAGGAGGTCCACTGATGCCCAAAGAGGGCAACCTAGAAACAGAGACCAGACAGGAGTAAGGGAATAAAGGTGGATATTTATTTGAAAGGCCTTCAGAGGTACACCCTGGGCAGGCCAAAGGCTGCACCCAAGATGGACCCCGAGTCACGAGTTCTTCACACTTTTATAGCTTTGGTCCATTTGCATCTCAACCCAATTTCACCAATTAAACTTTAGCTAATGATGTAATTTCCCCTCAGCTTGCCCCCCTTCCCAAGATGCTGGGTTACACATTTTGGGCCTAGGCCGGGCTGGGTGTCCTTGGAGAGCAGCCTGGAGAGGCTTTGTTCTGTCTGTCTCAGCATGAGAGAGCAGCAGCTCCCAGGCTCCAGGACACTGCAGAGTTACACACTGGGAATACAGGATTTGAAAAATATAAAAGCTAAAACCTAAGGCATCACCATGAAGATACAGAGGGCTGCAGCACCTCTCCTAAAGCTGGAGTTGTTCAGCCTGGAGAGCCACCCCTCTCCTCGTGCTCTTCCCTTTCCATCCATCAGGAGCTATGAAGGAAAACAGTATTTCCTGGGCAGTGCACAGGGAGGGTTTTCCCTGGTTTTCTGGGCACTGAATGCTGTTGTGCAGACATTTCCCTCTGGGACAGTGACTCACACGCCGGTGTTGAGGCATTTGTCATCCCCACAGGGGTTTGTAGGGTCCCTGGAGGGTTGGGATGGCTTGTGCTCTAGGAAGCACGTTGAATCTACACCTGCTTACTGATAGACTGGACTGGGATGGATGTGTTTCCAATATTCTAGATGCTCTTGAGAGTAAGTGTGGACATTAATATTTAGATATTTAAAAGGTAAAGTCCTGATATTTAATTTTTTTTACCCTATTTCTTTGGAACATAATAGGTAATTTTAAAAAATCTTAAGTTTGAATATTGTCCTCTGTAAAGAATACTGTCATTTAATTTGTAAACAGAAATTCCTAATCAAGTAATTTAGCTTCTTTTTGATAACCTAGTAGAAAAATTTTCGTAAGTTTTCTGGCGATCTTGAATAAGTTGTGCTGGCATATGATGAGCAGTGCTTAGTGCAAATTAGAGATTTTCGGCTGCTTGGTGTGCTTAGTTTTCAGGCAATACATTTTGAAATAAATCCCAACAGCTGGAATTTTGCATAACGGATTAAAAGCAAGTGAATAGGCCTGTTTAACCTGTGAGATGGAATTTATTAGAATTGGTGGATATTTAGGACCTTTGAAGGTTTCTTTGGTAATACAATAAAGGCGTTTCCTCACAATGAAGCTGCTGTAGAGCTAATATCTACCAGAAGTGTTTTTGGGAAAAGAACCTTTAAAATTTCTCAGTAACAGCTATGAAGAAAAAATGTCAAAGGGAAAAAATGCAAAAAAAAAAAAACTTGGGTGGAAATTGAAATCTCTTGTACACACTCACTGCTGCTGTAGAATATTCTGCTGACCTCCTGGTGGTCCACTCAAGCTGTAACATGTTCAGGAGTTTGCTATCATCTGCCATGAGCTTTGATGTCAGGTTGCTGAATAGAAAAATCCATACTACAGTAAGCTGAGCACTTGATCTGCACAAGGCCTTGAATTTTAATGCTGTTGACTTGTTTCAAACAGGAAAGAAAAAGCAGTGATCTCAAATCAGCCTTTTGGATACTGAGAGAAACAAAAAAATTCTCATTTTTCAGGTTGTGTTATGAGTAACAGTTTATTTTTGTTTGTCTGTCTCCTAACAGATTTATACGGACTGGGCTAATCACTATCTAGCAAAATCTGGCCACAAGAGATTGATAAAGGATCTGCAGCAAGATGTGACTGATGGAGTCCTGCTAGCTGAAATAATCCAAGTTGTAGGTGAGTGACTTTCTGTGTTTGTGCCAAGTATCCACCAGCTCGCTCAGACAACCCCCGTTTTAACTTCTACACAAACACCATGTGCGTGGGGGGGAATCCATCAAACTGCATGGAATTATGTAGATCATTTTCCTTCAGAGACTTTGCTAATTAATTTGAAAAAGCCTTGTCTTAAAGCATAGTGGAAAAATGTTGGATGTTGCTGGTAAGATCCCCTGACACAGCAGTATTACTCCACATGGCTGAATGTTAAAAAAAACCAACTCATGAGATATTTTCTTTTCTGCTAGGATGCTGTTAGCCTTCACTATTTCTAATACCTCTTGGGTACTGGTCTGAATATAATTCACAGTGATATTGCCTCCTGTGTTGAACCTCCTGCCTCCAGTTGGATTTGGGAGATCCATAAATACAGCTGGGAAAGGAGAAGGGGTGTAATTTTTATGTGGCAGAAAAAGAAATCTTTCATAACGAGTTTTCAGATGAGGAAAATCACTTACCATTAGGACAAATCTCAAACGCAGGCTCGGTTATTTCATCCAAAGCCTTTAGTTCTCTTAAATTACTGCACTAATGTTCACATTAATGAATGGAAGTACTGAACAATTTTCTCCGTGTAGAGCTGCATATTGTCCCTCTTCCCTTGGGCCTGGATCCTTCATTAGTTCCTTCAGAGGCTCATCCATCTGGTCCTGGGGATGGCACAAAGCACATGCATGGGCCGGTGGAGATTGATGGGATCCGAAAGGCTGCTAATGGGAATTAGGACAGCCATTGTTAGGAGCAAACTGACAGATCCGGGATGCAAATTAAGAAGCCAGCAATGAACGAACAGGACATCAGTGCATGCATATTTGTTGTGTTTGAGATGCTGTAAGGGAGCTACTCCCTGGGTTTAAGGTATGGATCTGCAAGCCCTGTTCTGGGATGACACTGCGAAGCATCTTCCAGTGATTCTGCTGGGATGTGTAAAAAAGATTTTGTCTCTGTGTTGTAGAGCAACATTATATCTCAGTAGCATTGTAGACCTGCCATGCAGTTACAGAGGTGTAAAAACAGGCCATGAATGAATTGATTGTGTGTTGACAGGTATTCACTATGAACAATGCTCCTTCCTATATCCGTTTCCTTTAATAGGAAAGATTTTTGGAGACCCAGGAGCAGTTAGGTGTTGATTCCTTTCAGGCCTATTTAGCTACCCTGCCTTAACACTGCTGTAGGAAACTCCTGCATGAGAGCACGTGTGCAAGAATACCACCATCAAAATGTGAACTTGGCTATTTCTACCAAATATTTAAATGTAGCTCTTTGAGTATTGACTTGTGAAAGCCCTTATGAAATTCAAATTATTCCTTCTAAAATACATAACCAATTATTCCTTTGATCAGCTTTGCATCCTTTTTTTTGGTCATTTTATAGCTGCCTTTTGGCTAATATTTAAGATAAGGTCTGCAGGGTTTCAAAAAGTTGAAGTATGAGGGGAAGGATTTCTTTTTCAAAGAACGTTTTTCATGTGAAAGAAAGGTCATATTTAAACATTCTCAATTTAATCCTCCAAATTAACAGTGAAGAAAAGTAATTTGTATCTGCTGTATATGGCTTTAGGCAGCTGCATCTCATTGTCACAAAGATGGGGAGGGCTTTCACACCCAGAAGCAGCTTTATCTGTAGCCTGCAAAATCTGAGCATTTTTCCTGACTACGTGGTAAGAAAGCTTTGAAATGCAGTGCAGGAGAGGGTGTTTTTTATGTTATGGTGTGCTATGTGTAAAAGCAGCTATTTGCAAGTCAATTAAAATGTATTCACAGCATTCTGGTTCATTTCAGTTCAAAATTTATGAGCCTGTAAAAGAATGTGTAAGTAATACATGCCTTAGTAATGCCATGTAAGCACAGTAGCTGTATTTAAATCTGTGAATGCAGAGACACTGGGTCTGACCTGGGTTCTTGGAGGTATCTCTGTACACGTGTCCCAAGCAAGAGACAGCTTCTTCACAAGTTCGTTAGGCTCCTTCCAAGGAATTATGAATGGTGCCAATTTACAGGAATACAGCTATCGATTTTTAAAAGTGTTGTAAGTTTGGTTGATGGAGCTACTGCATGATACTAAAGTGAGAGGCAGTAAATATTAAGAGATGGGTGCGCAGGACTTGGAAAATGGGATTTAATGAATTCATCTTCATTTCTGTATGACCAATTCCGAGATGGCATTCCTGGAAGCAGGGTGTGCTCTTCACGTGTAGGGGCTGATGGGCCACTCCGGGGAGCACACTGTGGATTTAGCTGCAGTCTCTTTCAGATTAGCATCAGTTTTTCATTGCATTGCTGTGGGATAAAGGTGTACTGTGACATGGAGATGTAAAATGGGACCTACCAGGCAAGAGTGAAGTTGTCTCACTGCTTTGTTTCTCATGGCTATCTATGACTGCTGCTGGAATATTGTGCCAAATGTGATCCTCTTAACTGAGGGAAGCCATGAAGTGGGATGGAGCTCTGACTGGTGTCCTGAGAACATGTGGGACTGATAGAAAATACAGCTTTTAATGCATGGATCAAATGGGATGTGAGCACCTGCCTTTATTACAGTGAAAAAACTGTGGGAAGCTGAACTTTGGTTGTAACTGGTTCTTCAGACTCAAACACAAAGTCATTTCAGCATCCAAGGCTGAAAGGTGAAACTGAGCAAACTCAGACTCTAATGCAAACATTATCTACCTCAGGGATTTCTTTGTTTCACCTCTGACCTTAAAGATGCAAACTGTGTTCTTCTACAGGTTGGGGGTAGCGTGTAAGCCATGGTCAAGAATCTTGACAAGTTGTTTTCATGATTTGTGCTTTAAAAAAGAAAAAAAAAATTATTAGAGTTATTGATCATAAATTTCCCATTTGGATTTAAAACCTGTGTTCACTCTCCAAGCAAACCAACAGCCATGCTAACATCTCTATATATGTAGTGCTCCCTTTTCCACCCAGCAGTGATTCAGCTTGCAGAGATGACATCTTTTCCGTGGTTTAAAGGAATTCCCTGTCACCCTACAAGAAGTTGTCAGAGCAGTTGGCTTCTGCCCCAGCTGTCTCTGGAGGCACGACCTAGTAGAGACCTCCAGCTGCTTTTTTTCTTTTTGTGGCTCTCAGTGTTTCACACGTTCACTTGGACTGGACAGCTACAATCCAAAACCCCTTCACTGAGCTGGCAGCAAGTGCTCAGGAAATCATTGGAATAAGTGCCCTTGGTTTAGGTTTTTTGCCTTATTGCCTCTTTTTTTTTTTGCTTTTCAGCAAATGAAAAGATTGAAGACATCAATGGCTGCCCAAAAAATAGGTCTCAAATGGTAAGTAGTGAAGTGGTCTGTTGTGTGTGCGTGTGTGGGACGTCAAGGTCTGAGACTTTTAATAACAATTTTTTAATTAAAATTTCACAGTAGTGAGACTAAAAGTATAATCTTCAGAACATTAATGTTACAGTTCTTGCCCCATTGTACTCC
Source organism: Pachycephala philippinensis (assembly GCA_013397055.1). Lineage (NCBI taxonomy): Eukaryota > Metazoa > Chordata > Aves > Passeriformes > Pachycephala > Pachycephala philippinensis. The sequence goes on along the minus strand of VWZT01016910.1, from coordinate 581,310 downwards.
ACAGTAGTTGAATCAGGCCTTATAATTTATCACATATTTACAATCGAGATTATTCTTACATCGCTACTTTATATTTCTGAAATATCACATATTTAAACAGAAATATATAAAAATAAGGAATTAGATATCTGAAAATATGATTAAGAGTTCCTATATCTTTTGACATGAAACAGAATAAATGAGCAATATGCATGAAATGAAAAAAATTCAAATAGTAAAATTGAAGATGCAACTTGTTGACAGATAAGAAGTTGGTTTGTATCTTGCTTGTATGTAATAGTCAGACCTGGGGAACCAAAAATCAGTCCAGGAAAATGAAAAGCATATAATACCTCAAGAGTATATGCTGTGAGTATTGCTGAAGCTAAAGGTATAGCAGAATTTTACTAAGAACACAAATAATAAAAAACTGATTTTTAAAACGCATTTAAATGAAGAGCATTTAAAATTTATGATACTTCAAACAAGGTTACTTCCTTCTGTATCTTGAGAAAAAGTGATTCTACAACATAAATTCTAATATCTTCCTTTGGCATTGCAAATGCTTGCTTTGGGGCACTTGGATATCCGTTCTCTGTGTGAAGCTATTTTAATGCTTTTTATTTTTATGACTGTTCCTCACTGCCCCTACCTCCATGACTTCAACATGAGCACAGCCTCTCATGTAGTAAAATGAAATAAAGATTTAAGGAGAGCTTGACATCTTAAGTCAAAACCCACACTCTGTTCTGCTCTTCTCCTCTGGCTTTTTGTTGTTTCTTGGAAGTTATCAATCTTGTTGAAGCCGTGGAGCAAGCGCTCTGTAAAAAGAAAGCCATCAGAAAGATTTATCATTGCTACTTCTTACTGCTTTGGAGAGGGTGGTTGCTGTTCTTGCTGTAGTCACAGCAGCTGTCTGGAGTATAAATAATGAGGAAATTTTGACAATTACTATAATTTAATGTTCTACAAGTGTGTCGTAAGAACTGAATTTCATTCAGGACGGGAGTCTGTAACCAGTTCCAGGACGTTGCAGCTAAAAAAGTCACTTCAAGTCATTTCTCTCAATGAAGAGAAGGCGTCGCTGTGTTGGATTGTGGGATGCATGCAGTAGGTTGCTTATGGAAGCAGGATCAGGTTATAAGCAGAGGCATGCAGGGGGCATGTGCTGGGTCAGGAATGCTGGAGAGGGCTGGGAGGATGCATTTGGTCTGTGCTGCCTGCTCTGATGTTCCTCCACTTGCTCATTCAGGAGGGTGCCGTGAGTGGGACTGTCCCCCCCACTCCTGAGATCTGCAGTCACAGCTGGGCATCCCCAGCAGTTTTCCTCGTGTGAGAAATATGGGAATTGTGCTTAGGGCTTGCTTTTATCAGGTGCACATGCTTACAGAGCTCTTTGTCATCTGACTGTAAAAATGCTGTTGTTGCCCAGAGAAGCTGTGGCTGCCCCATCCCTGGAAGTGTTTGAGGCCAGGTTGGAGAGGCTTGGAGCAACCTGGGATAGTGGAAGGTGAAACTAGATGATCTTTAAGGATCCTTCCAGCTCAAAACATTCCATGATTCTTCTAGGGCACAACATAGGAGTCTTCATAGGGGTGGTGTTCATGCAGTTACTTGCAGTGTTTAGGGACCCAGCCCTTTGGCAGGTGCAGGACAAACATGTTACAGTGCTTGTTTCAGGTACATCAGTCTTCAGCCTTTGCATTTCAGTGCATTCTCTTAATGCAGCTTACAGGGTCCTGCAGAGGGTGGGAACTGGTGTTTGTGTCTGGTACCTCTGGCTCAGAGAGGGGCAGAGGCAAGGCCATCCAGATACTTAGGTAATGTCCAGGCTTTTTTCAAATAAATCTTTCAGTTGAAAGTGTCCATATCCATATTAGAGTGCTTGGAAGGTGAACAGCACAGATGAGGAGATTTGGGGGGATTGAAAAAAAAAAATAACCTAGCACCAATAAATGGAGATTTGACTTTGGTCATTATATAGAAATACAGAGGGAAATCTAGATCTAGAATATAGAAATACAGATCTCAGAGGGAAGCCTTCTGCCATCCTCTTTTCCCTTTGTAGACTCCCAATGCCTTGAGCTGTGCTGTGAAAACTCAGCTCACTCTCAGCCAGGTGTATCAGCTTAGAAAGCTGCACCAAATCTGTGTCTTCCCAGGTCCATTAAAGGAAGTGGGGGGGAAAAAGTATCTGTGCTTCCACGTGGCACAGTCCCAAGCTGGTGATGCCAAACCTGAGGGAGCTCTCTGCAGAGCCAGATCCAGCCTCTTTGCCTTGTTCCCAGTGTTGGAGAGCATCAGGCAAATTGGCCCAAACTGAGCACTGGAGACAGCTTGGGTCTGTCAGGCTCCCAGCCAGTGCTAATAAGCCTTGTCAAGTGAAGTTTAGTGCTGCAGACCCGTGTGGGACCATCAGTGCTTATCAACCTCGTCCCAGTGCCAAAAATGACATGACAAGGACCCCACTGGCTCCGTGAAAAATCACTTAGGTGAGAAGCTGTCCTCCCATCATCATCCTGTCTGGGTTGTTCTGCTGAGGGGAGTATCCCTGTCTTCCTTTGCTCCAGATAAGAGTTGGCTGCCTTTTATATAATCTATTATAGACTATTCTATAGCTTGTCCTCTGCATAAAATCTGTTTCAGGGTTTTTTTTCCCCCAAACCTCTATATTTTTGTACTGTAGATATTTGTCTAAACAAAAGCCTGTAATTCTGATGATTAGTTCCAGCTGGATGCAGAAAATACTGTGGGTAATAGAGGATGTACTTGTATGGAGCACAGGCTCTGGGACCAAGAACGTTTGGAGAGCATCGCAGCATTTGGGTTTTTAAAATAAAACCCCAGAAAATGTTGGCATGGTTCTTGATAACTGGGTGAAGGACAATAAATCAAGGCCAGTTTCCTCTCCTGCACACTTCTGAAAAGAAGACTTAGGTGAATAAACCTGAGTAGGGCTATTTCTGCTAATATTGTTTGTTCATAGAAAAGCACAGATATTTTTCTTTTTTTTTTTTTCCTTGCTTGCTTCTTGTTCAGGGCACGATTTTAGAGTTTAACCTGTGGCATCTTGCAGAATATGGGAGGTTAGTACCTGCCCTCCTAGGTACTATAGATTATTCTTATTGATGGGGGTGCCTTTGCAAGTGCTGGGTGTTACCTCTTGTAAAAAAGTTTATACCACTTTGATAATGATAATGATAAATGATAAACAAAAACCAAAGTGTAGGAGTTGTCTATGCTACATTATATATATATGGATACAGCAAAGCTGAAACGTGCTGAAAGGAAGAGAATTGGGGAATCTGTGGGTGGATACACCAGACTTTCATCTTCCCATGTCTGGGGAAGTTGTGGGACACCCAAGACAAGAATTTGGAGCAGCAGAAAGGCACGTAGGCTTAACAAACACCACAGCACCTCCTATAAATAGGCGAGGAAATTACTGTGGTTCGCCTGTGGGTTGGTGCTCGGGCTTTATTATTTTTCAGGATCACTTTGTGTCTATAAGTATCTGTTCTCTGTAATAGCAAAAAGGAGGTATTTATTTTTTTCGTGTGTTGACAGGAGGTTTTTAAGAATCATCTCTTTCTGATGCAGATATCAAGCTGTAGTGGTAAACTGATTATCACTCACTCTTCCTACTGCTGTTTGTCCTGCAAACAAAGGATCTTGGACTGCAGTGTGGGTCAGAGCCAGCAGTTCTTCCCAAGAACTCTATGGAAGTTGAGATGTAGGCTGTGTTTTCAGTACAATAACTTAGTTTTCAAGGAAACCTTATTTGCAGTGATGGGAATTTGACTGTTATTTTAATATTTGACTGATTTCTTGTGTTCTGATAATGAGCTGTTTTTTAATGTATGTGACACCTAAGGAACAGTTTGTATGGGAATTCTCCAGCCTGGTGGGGACCTTAGTTTTGAACTGAGCAGTGCTGAGAATATTAACTCAGCTGTTGGAGAAAGGTATCCACTTCCCTCCTCAGTGTGATCCTTGCCAGCTCCATGAATTTTTTTTTTTTTTTTTATCGAAAGACCATNTTTTTAATGTATGTGACACCTAAGGAACAGTTTGTATGGGAATTCTCCAGCCTGGTGGGGACCTTAGTTTTGAATTGATCAGTGCTGAGAATATTAACTCAGCTGTTGGAGAAAGGTATCCACTTCCCTTCTCAGTGTGATCCTTGCCAGCTCCATGAATTTTTTTTTTTTTTTATTATCAAAAGAGCATACATGTTGAAATCTCCTTTACTAATTTGTGTGTATGGCATGTGTTATCCATATTTCTATGTTCTTTTTCTCAGGAGCACTTTATTGAACTGATGTAATGAATGTGAGTGCTGCCATGATGTGGCCCATACTTACAGGACTTCACACATTCCTGAAGGAATAATATGAGCTGAAACCATCTGCATCAGCTGAGCAGCTATCTATGCGTGTGTGATACCCACTAAGGGAGGAAGCTGCTGCGTTATGTACAAATAACTAAAAATAGCTGCTGTATTAAAAAAAAAAAAAAAATCTTAGTTGCTTGTTTTCTCACGGAAGATAATTGTGTCTCTGCTTTTCAAGAGCAGGCGCCCACTTTAACCTGCTCCTCGAAACCTTTTGAGCAGTTTTATACAGCCAGTGTTGTCCAAATGTTGCCATAGCAAGGTGCAATAAATCTGCCAGGCTGTTGCTCCATCCCCTCTGAGTCCCAAAGCCAAGGAGGGCCCTGCTGCTGGGGCATGTGCTGCTAATTCAGGGGAGCAGCTCTGCTGGAAGATCAAAAGCATCACAAGCACGTATTTTCTCTGCAAATTTCTAGCGTAGGATTTTTGGAAACGTGTCCCAGGGGTTAAATATAGCCACGTATTTTCAAGTAATCCAACTCCAAGGCTGAGCAAATGTAGTAAAGGGAACTTTCCCATCTTCTAAGCCTTCCCCCACTTTGCCTGGGGAGCTTGTAACTTAGCAGGAGCATATGTTTAGAAACTTAATCTGGTTTGATGTTACCATGGTACCAGATGGGCATCTTCTGGCCCTAACCTGTGGTGCAGTTCCTCCCAGCTGAAGGTCAGCTGAGGGGGAAGATATCCCCCAGCACTGTGCCAGCCTGGCCAGTGACAGACACCAGCTTGGCTGCTGCCACTGCCCGTGCAGGGACATGGCCAAATAGCAAGTTCCAGAATGTTGAAAGCATTTTCTTTAAGCTCTCGGGGTTTCTCTTGGTCGTGTATGAACCCACGTTGTGATGTAGACAAGAATGATTTACTACAGAGATGATCTGCCAGGTTGCTTGTACTTATCTGTCCTTCAGCCTCAGTTTATATGACTCTTGCTCCAAGACAAGATTGACTTTACTGTCTCTATTTTTTTCCAGATACCCAGACTGTTGTTATGCTGCCATGCTTACCATTTGTGCATGGTAATCGGTGAGACAGGCATGGTTGGATCAGAGCTTTCTGTGTTGCAGTCTAAATAAAACCACAAGCTCCCCACTGTGCCCCCCCATCATCCTACATAGAAATTAACAGGATAAATAGAGCTGGAGCGGATCAGGAAAGGCCAATATGTACATCTCCCTGCCGCGAGGCATGGCAGTGTCACTAAACAGAGATCTGTTTCATTTCTGGAGGGGAAGGCTTCCAGAACTCTTTCAGCATGCAGGGGTGTGTGATAAGGCAGTGTGTGCCTCCTGTGCTGTCCATTGGATGGGTGTACAGGGTGCCTTTGGAGACACTGCTGCTGACACTCTTATTTCAGTCCCATAATGGATCACCTTCTTGGTTCCCAGTGGGCTGCTCCCAATTCTTCACCCTTTACAGTGATGCCAGAATTTGTACATCATCTGTCTCTGAAACAGTGTGAGGTTTGATAAAGAGCAACAAAGAAATTTTTTTTGAAAAAATGAAATCTGTGAGCTTCACTATAAGGACAGAATTAGATTGTATTTAATAATTTATGTCACAGTTGAATGGAATTATTGCATTTTGAATACCTATGGTTCTACCCACTCTGTATGGACTGAATACATGAAACAGCAAATGCATTGAGGGGCCAGGGCCATTCCATGTGCAAATGGAGATGTCTGCAGCTTTCACTTGTATATTTATACCTACACCAAAGTCTAGAAGCACCATTAACATAATTTTCTGCCATGCCCATTACTGATGTAAAATTATTACATAAGTACACCTTTTATGCAATGCTGTGCAAACACACAGCTTCTTACTATGCTTGGCATAAATGGGGAAAACTGGGAAATCATGGACGAGAACCTTTTCTAACTAAGAAGGAAAGGTTAGGTTGATTTCATTTGAGGACAGATGGAAGTAAAAATTCATTTATTATTCTCCTTCAGCTTGGTGCTATAAGAATTGAGGCTGTTTGTGTGGAAATTGCTTCTCATGCCTGGGTGTTTCTTTCTTTTCATGGGAGATGTAGTGATAAGCTCTTCACTGTGGAATATCTGTGTAAGCAGATCAGAGCTGTTACAAAGAATTAAACAGTCCAGAGAAATAAACTTTTTGTCTCTGTGTCCTGTCACAAATCTTTCATTTCCTGCCATTGCTTATACACTGTAATGGTGTGATAATGGTTATTTTAATTAGCTATTCCATGAAGGTAGTGCACATTTTATTCTTTTGGTTTTTATGCAGAGCTATTTTTACATATACCAGCAGCATTACTGCACTTGTTCTGAGCAGTTATGCAGGGGAATTTCAGTAGGGGATGTTATCCAGGATCCAGGTGCAAGGAAGGAGGGGGCACATATGTGTTGGTGCCACTGGAATAAATCCCTTGGGAACAGGTGAAGCTGTGAGCCTCGGGCCTGCAGACACAAGAATGCCTGTCAGCCCGGCGGGGAGGGAACGCTGAGCCTGGGAACGGGCTGTGGCCACAGCTCCCTTCCCAGGGACCTTTTTTAGGAATGAACAACTGTCAGTGACTGCATTGCAGGAGGCTCTTTCTAAACAAGTTTCACTAAATTCTTGATTCCTGCTGCAAATTCAAGTTAATGATACACAGAGCCTTCAACACCTGAGCTGGTGTTTGAGGACAGAGAGCAGCCAGCGCTTGGTGCTCTGAGTGGTGTTAGTGTCAGTCCTTCCTTTTCAGCACTTGTGCACTTTGGAAAAGACTGGTTTATGTAGATTTCAAGGATGTTTTGGGAAGGAGTCCACTTTTGCTGGATATTGATGTTATTTTAGATTGAATCATAGAATGATGAAATTATTTGGGTTGGAAGGGATCCTAAAGACCACCTACTTCCAACGCCCTGCCATGGGCAGGGACACCTTCCACTATCCCAGGCTGCTCCAAGCCCCATCCAACCTGGCCTTGGACACTTCCAGGGATGGGGCAGCCACAGCTTCTCTGGGAAACCTGTGCCAGGGCCTCACCACTCTCAGAGGGAAGAATTTCATCCTTGTCTAATCTAAATCAGCTTTCTCTCAGTTTAAAGCCATTCCCCCTTTTCCCAAATGCACAGCACATAACTTTCAGCCTGGGAGCCTCAGATAGGAAAGGGTCTTCCACGAGCAGCCAGGAAAGGTGGCAATGATGCATCCACAAGAGTCACTGCTGTCCTCATTGCGGGTTTATTGAGCACAGCCATGGCTTCTCCCCACCTTTTCCTCTTTCCAGTTACGCATAAACAGAGATGCAGTGCCAAGAAATACAGTTACTGTGGTATGTGCTCAAATCTTGTCAAGAGAGTTTCATCTGTATCCTAAATTAATGATTCTCCAGAGGCAGGATTCTTTGTTGATACTTGTTTTGCAAAGTTGAGCTTGTTGCATAATCATAATTTAGAACATCTCAAGATTTCAAATTATTCGCAAATTATCCACTTTAACTTTTCAAAGGTCTGATCCTGAAGAGGTAATCCAAAAATAATATTTCCAGGGATATTTTTCAAAGAAATTGCTCTTCACTTTTGTTTTTGCCCATAGGAAAGTTTCAGTTTTAAATAAATAAACCTGGAAAAAACCAACCTGAAAGAAACCTGAAAAGCTGAATAAATCAGGAGCATTTCTACAACCCTCCATGTGCCTCTCTTTGAGCAGATCAGCTTTGGCAAACCTTGGGAATTGCCCTGGATGGCCTGAATCCATTCACAATACAAGCATGCCCCTTGGATGCTCTTTGTTGTCATTAGAAATGCTGGCCAGTGTGAATCACAGTTTTCTCTGTGGAGCTTTACTGCCCTCATTTCTATTCACACTGTTGGGAGTGAATGTTGAATATTTGTCCCATTATTTCTGCAGGAAGAGCTGGAAACCTGGGATAGCAAAGGTTTTACTGGGGTCAAAGAGAAGAGGATGCACGAGATGAGGCTCAGGCTGGTTCTCCAGCCTTAGACTAGTGCCCAAACTCTCCTTGTCTTTAAAAAGCCAAAGTAAGGCAATTTTAAGAGAAGAGTCAAGTCTTCATGTATATTTGAGCAGATTTTTGTTTCTGTGGGTAGATCTGTCGCAACCTGGCTTCAGAATATGGATTAGCTTCATTTGCCCTTATGTTACATCTTTTGTTCTCTTTCTGAGGTGCCCACCAAGTTCTGTCAAAATCCTGAAACTTAGTTTTGGGAGACATTTTTATCCAAGCAGTCAGGAGCAGCAGATGAACACTGGGAGCAACACATTATTTTCTTTTTTAAAATATACATTTTGCTTGGGATAACTGCTAATGAAGATTTATTTTAAACAGAGCAATAAGAGTTAGTATTTATATCCTTCTGGGACAAATGGAATTTGCCGTTCTGCTTTGGTATTTTTTATATATAAGTATGTTCAGGAAATAAAGCAAATGAGATATTATTGGAATGGAGAGGCCTTCCTCCCCCAAAAACTCCAGGGTTCTAAGGATTGTCAGTGTAATGACTTAAGCTTTTAAGGCTCTTTCTAAACTCCAGGATATAAAAATATGAGGGTAAAAAACCCTTATTCAAAAATACAGAAAAGGAATAGATTTTGTCCTAAGAAACAGCTTGTGTTGGGCTATTTCCTTGTTTCTGCACTGTATATGCATTTTGCTGGAATATTGCATAAAGGTTTGTGAGGCTTTAAAACCTTTCATATGTATTCAATTTTTTTTCTTTTGAAAATTAATATACTACACATACCATTGAGCCACAAGTCAAATGGAAAGCACTGGTTTCAGTATGAGAAGTGGGTTTTCTGGATAAGCTCATAAAAACTCCTCATTTATCACTGTAAAAGTTGGGAGCAGAGGTCTTGCATCACAATGTGAGAAACTTCCCCCGGTTTGTAAGTGAAGGAACCTACAAGAAATCTTTTGTTTGAGAAAAACATCCGTGTCTGTGACAAGGGCAGCACTGGTTATCCTTTACCTCGTGTGTTTGGCTTGGCAGAGGTGGACAGACAGCTTTGGCTGGAGGCAATTTCCATATTCAGGTTTTTGTCTGATGCAGTCAATGTTCAACAATGTCAGTGCCCACCTGTGGATCTCCATTTACAGGCTACAGGATATTTTGGGTTTGGGGGTTTTTTTATTTGTTTCTGGCACATCCTGTTCTGCTCTTACAGGCCAGGGCATGTTTTCTCTCTAGCACTGGCAAGAATAGAAATTGAAATTGCTGCTGTGTGACAAGCACAAAGACTTGTGTGATGATCTGGGCTTGGACAGTTCTCCACATGCAGCACTTAGCCATGGTGCCTTCTGCTGCCATCTCGTCAGGTTATTTGTGTTAAGAGGGAAGTTTTCAGGTAGCTTTTCCCTCTTTGAATATGAGAATGGGAGAGATGACACTTGGTATGTTTTGTCTCAACAGAAATTTGATTCTTTCTCATAATCTCCTAATTAAAAGAAAGGAGGAGGAGGAGCCCCAGAGGCTGGCAGCCCCTCTGGTGTGGGCTCAGCAGTCCTTGGTTGGCATTTAGGGACATCTCAGAGTAAATACCCGTCATATAAGGATGTAGGACTGATAGCACACATTGATAGTTGGTTACACCTGAAATAGTTTAAATGTGGCCATCGAAAATTGCAAATTCATGTGATGGTTTTGGCTGGGAAGTTTAGTAAGGCTCAGTTTTGGATACTCCTGGTAATGTTTGAGTGAGATAATCACTGTGGATGGCTGTGCTTGGTTTTCCTTCTTTTGCACAGCTTTCCCCTGTTTTGGGTAGGCAGGAAATGAGAGCATCCAGCTGCCATCTTTCCTGCTTTGCTTCTGCTGTGTTAAACGTTGCTGACAAAGCAAACGAGAAATCAGAATTGTCAGCCAAAAAACAATTGTAGCTCCTAGTGAAACAGAAAATATCCACTCCCCTTTGGGAAATCCAGTCCTTTCACATCTGCTTAAAGGGTTTAAGCAATATGTGGACTTGGCAAAAGAAGGGCCTGTAGAGTCTGGGTGATGATTTGCTGCTGAATGCTTGCAATTACAAGGAGGCAACTGTACTTTGTGTTGGAAGTCACCAGGATGCAGAGTCATTGGGGTTTTGCTTAGAATCATTAAATGGTTTGGGTTGGAAGGGACTTTAAAGCCCAGCTCATTCCAATCCCCTGCTATGGGCAGGGACACCTTTTACTATTCCAGGTTGCTCCAAGCCCTGTCCAACCTGGCCTTGAACAATTCCAGGGATGGGGCAGCCACACTTATTTGTGCCAGGGCCTCACCAGCCTCACAGAGAAGAATTTTTTCCTACCATCTAGCTGAGATCTATCCAGAAACTTCACTTCTATCCTACACACATCTAAATGGTCTAACTACCACGCTGCTACTTCAGAATAGCTTGTTATCTCCAGCCCTATGTGCACTGGGGGCATCTTTCTCCATAAAAATATATTTTCATATTGTTAATAGGTAGTACAGCAGGGGCCAGAGGCAGAACCATTCCTTGGAGCTTTTATGAGTGAAATTCATGATATGTTGCAATGTTGGGAACTTATCTCTTCAAAAAAGCAACGTGATTTCTGATGCATTAGACTGATTCAGCCAAGATCGGGGTTCTTGACTCAGGCCAGCAGTTGTTGTGTGGGAAGGACCTTGAATTCTTACCAACACTAAATTTTAATCATTTCGGCTATAGTCCTGCATTCAGTGTTTCACTTTCTTCTTGGATTTTCTCTGATTTCCTCCTGTTTTCCTTTTCAAGCTCTATTTTTCCTCCAAAACCAACTAATTCCTCACATTCCTGCCACGTAATGTTGTTAATATCACAGATACTGTGTAAATCTTAGCAGAGTCACTGATGCCTTGGTATCTTTCAGTTTCATTCTTTTAGTGAGTTCCTCATATGTGCAGTGCTGTACATCCCCACAGGATCTTATCCTAGTTCTTTATTTTCTGAATGTAAAGGGGTTACTTTTGCACATCCCTGCTACTCCCGCTTTGTTTCATCATGCCTGATGAAATTCGGGTATTTTCCGTACCAGTACAGCACCAAGAGCCCCTGTTTCTGACAGCTGTTAGCCAGGCATCACCACTGGTGTGGCAAGGCAGCCCATCTGACCTTTCACATGGCAGTGAGGTTCCAGGTTACTCAGCCTGTGGTCCAGATACAGACCTGTGATGGAGAGTCAGCCATCAGATGGGGGTGCAGTGTCTTAATTCAGTGGCTACAGTGCTCAGAGAAGCTGGGGGGTTATCCCATAGGAGAAATGGAATGATTTTAAGGGGGCTCCTCAAATCTGAATAGGATGAGATTAGGACATCAGCAAGGACTGCTATGTAGCACCAAGGATGAGGACATGGATGAGGAGCTCACTACCCAGATGTAAATCCTGTGCTCACTCTGTCCTGAAAGAGAGTTTATGCAAAGATGTGGGGCCTGGGAAGAGAAGCAAGCAGAGCAGGACTGAGGGAGCTGCTGCAGATCTGGAGTGGGGATGAGATGTTGCTTGTCTTAGTCACTAACCTGCTCATTGGGAGAGCAGACATCTGCCCACAGCTGTGGAAGTCTGGAAATGTTCTTGGAATGACGCAGCTTGTTAAGTGCAGGTAGTAGGAATGGATCGATCCTTTTATGTGGTGTTTATTCTTGAAAAGGTGAACTTTGGTTTTCCAGCCAAGTCCCAAATCACCTCCATAAAAGAGCCGTGTTGAAAACTTGAAAGGGTTGTTGAGTGCTGAAGAAGGAAATGGATCAATTGACTGTTGGATCATATTGAATTGTGGATAAATGAACCTTTGAACTGCACCCTGCTCCAAGCTTTAAGGTCTGAGCAGTACAGGAAATGTATTTTGGTACCTCTCTGGGTTTTGGAGTATATAATTTACTCAAAGTGTGCTATATACTTTGTGTACTTTATATTATATCTCAAAGTATAATGAGGTTGATAAAAGTGTTTCTAATTGTTGAAATCTCAGTTCAGCAATGCCAATAACTTCACCCTCCCTCCATGATAAAAGAAAATGTTTTTATTGTTATAGTTGTAGACAATAAATTAATGCGCCCTAAGAGAAATCCATGTGGGAGGCTTCCTGGCAGCTTCCCTGGTACTTTTTTATTACTTTGAGAAGGACAGGGAGCTCAGGTCAGGTGCTGGGAGCTCAGGTTCTAAAATGCTGCCTTAGCCCTCACTTGTGTATTTTTTTTGAGGGCAGGCAGGAGCTGACAGGGCAGCTGAATTTTTCATGTTTCCTTTTGATGTCTCCACACTTCACAGAATAAAGGTAGTTACATGGTACCAAGTGTGGGGCTTGGTGTCTGTCCCCTTACTTATCCGTACAGTGGATGAAGTTTTTGGTTGCAGTGTTTCAGGAATCAATAAATTAATGTTTGAGAGATGTTCAAACACAAAGACTCTATTTTATCACTTGCTGATTACCATGGTTAAATAAAAAAGTTGCTCAACAGTCTCATCCAAAAGTTTTTTGTGTAACCACACACAAAACATGGTATTTCCTAAAATGTTGTTCCTTGCAGCCCCTCGAGGTGTCCAAGCTTAGGCTTTTGCATGGAAGTGCTTTGGTCCAGGGTGGGGGCTGGCATCTCTGCATCTTCTGGTTATGACAGCGGAGCTTCAGTGGGAGCTTGGTGGGAAATTAGGTGTGAGGCCGCTGCAAGATCCCTATTGTAGTGCTGAGATAGAGTGGAAAACATTCCTGACTCATCCAGCCTCTCTGGAGTTCACTTTCTTAGGTAGGGTTTGAGTCCTGTCTGTGTATAGCAACCAGAGCTGTGTGTAGCAGCTGACAGCCAGACCTGGTGTGCACAAGTCCCTACCTGGTGAAAATTGGTTTTACCCCATGAAACTTGTTCCCATTGTGTGTGAGGGGCAGGAGGTGCCCCTCAGCGAGTGACCAGAGTGGCTTTGGCGTTTCTGGCACGCGGGGAATGCCGCGAGGGAACGCGGTTCCCATTCCGGCCGGGGTTTCCAGTTACAGCTTTTATGTTCCACTGCTGGTGTGGCTGGAAACTTCTGCCAGCTGTCAACTTCAGAGCAAGTGGCAATCTGCCTTCTCAAACAAATGGCCTCCACGTTTATTTTCAGTTTCGTGTTTGTTACACTTGTTGTAGGTTACAAATCCTGGCGCAGAACATCCTTGACCCTCCAGTAAGAAATGCAGTGATGGCCTGTGGTGGCTGGGGCATGAACTAACCTGCTTCATGCAAATGCAAATAACAGGAGGCCCTGACCCGTGGGATAATCAGTTTATAATCAATGGAATAATCCGTTTAGGACCTCAGTAACTGAGAGGGTTTCGTGCTATGGTTTCCACATCATGAGCATAGGGACTTTCTATGGGATGCAAAGACTGAGTGCCCTCAAAGGTGGTGGTAGATGGAAGTAAATCATTATTACAATACATTTTCTTTTTGTGTCTCCTTTTTTTTTGTTTGTTCTTAAACAGATTGAAAACATAGATGCATGCCTGAGTTTCTTGGCTGCTAAGGGGATTAACATCCAGGGGCTGTCAGCAGAAGGTGAGTCCATTAGTTTTTTAAGATTTCATGTTAAATGAGGAACCTGAATTACTACCTGTGATTGCAACCAGAACATGGAGTGTAATGGAAGATTAATAAGGTTAATTTAAATTTCTTACAATCTTGACTTCATTTTTTCCTCATCTCAGTGTGAAAGGTAGATAAAATACAGATCCGATTTCTACACAGCTGAGTTGTAAAAATAATCAATGAGACCAAATTAGAATTCAGTCACTTCTTTACTTTCTGTTTAAAACGAAAAAATTCTTATCTCATTTCTATAATTTACACATTTATCAATGTATATTTTACAGATATCAGTGAACTGCTGTCAGTTGTTTGCCTTTTGAGAGAAAAATTTATTTCCTCGTTCTTCAATTATTCTCTTACCTGAACAACCATCCTGCTTTCTTCTCATTTTAAAGACTTTTCTTGTTTCCAAGTGCACAAAACAATCAAATCCAAATGTTTTAAGCCAAAACCAAAAGACATTTTGACTTCTAATTAATCACTCTGCTTTTGAAGAGCATCAAAATTTTTCTGAAACCAAACTAGGTTTACTCTCTTCCCTTATGCCAGTGCATATCTGCCAGGATGTGTGGTACCTGTTGGCTCAGAAGCTGTTTAGCTATTATCTTATTAAGAGATCAAAGAGATTTCTGTCATCCTCAGCACCAGCTTTCACTTGTATTTTCATTTAAATATGCCGGAAAAGCAGTTGGGTTCAGTAGATGAATATATTATAAGACATCTCCATCAGTGCTTTGTGGAACAAATAATTGAATGTGTGGCATCAGGTGAGACTTCAAAGTTACATTTGATGACTGAGTCTCTGTACAAACTTAGTTTGGAGGAGGAGGCTGCAGCAAAATAGCAGATATTTAGTATGCACTGTTCTAACCTGAGTATAGCACAACTAGTGGAAGAGGAGGCTGAATGTTAGGTGCATTCTTAGGCTGGGTTAGAACAGCAATAACAAATACTTTCCTCCAAAGAGAAGCTTTACCACGCTTCACCTGAGTACTGCCAGCCTCATATGCTTCAATTGCTCAGTTATAATCAGAAGAATTCTCGTGTCAAGAAAAGAAAGCGTGAGCTAAAACTTCAAACAGCAGAAAGTTTGTTTGCCAGGAAATGATTAAAAAGAAAATGCAGCTGAGTCAGTTGAGCCAATTTTGACCTTAGCATGGAAATACTGTAAAAATACATTTCACATTATTTACCTGTCTCGATAGAAGGTAAAATCGAAGTGAAATCACAGATCAGCGACGAGAAAACTGCCTGGGTGTACAAAGTTGGCAGCGTGGTGTTGCTCACGCTGGGGAAGGGACAGCATGATTAATGCTCATGGCTCTCCTGCCAAGTCACAAGTCAGGCCCAGCAGGACACATGTTATCCCTCGCTGATTTGGGATTTCTCCCTTTCTTTTACACTATCTAGGAATTAGTGTATTAAATCACACGGAAGCTAAGAAGGGACCAGTAATGTTTGCTGCCAGCATATAAATGAGAACATTTACTGGCTCCACCACTAACATTGAAGGAAGAGAGTGACAGCTAGAGAGGAGGAGGGAATTAATATACTTTCATAAAATAAGTTAAAAGACTTGAATACAACAGTAAAATTCTCTTTCTAGTCACTCCGGAACTGTGTTGAGGAACACAGAATCATTTAAAGTGAGGAATGTTGTTACCAAACAAGCCAGTGTTTCTGTGCAAGCTGCCAAGACCTGCTAGGTCAGCTGCAAATAACTTTATTTACTTCACTGGCAGATCCTCATCTGGGAGGAAGGAAAAGGCTGTGATTGCTTCCAAACGGGAATAATCACTGAAATCTCCTGGGTTTGTTAAGAGCACGTATTTTTCAATAGGGCAGCTTCAGTGTGGAGGGAAGTGAATGATTCAAAACTGGAATTTGGATGACTCCTAAATGTTGAAATAATTTGGGACTGCATGTGTCATATCCTTTCCAATGTTGAAAAATCCTGCTTTGATATGTGCGTGCCACTTAGACAGAGTCTGTTTTTATGGGTTTATGCAGTGGAGATGCTGAGGATCTGCAATCACTGATGATGACGGTGCTGTGCTAGAAGCAGGCCCCTTCCCCAGAAACGTGGAGGCAAAAAGGCATCCTCTTATCAAAGATCCTTAAAAATCTAAAATCTCCATTTGTAGTTACTAAAGAAAACTATGGAGAGCTGGAGACCCTTTTTCACTTCTTGCTGCAAGTTTTTATTGTCCATTCTTTGAACTGTCTCTCCATACCCCTGCCCTTAGACTTGATTTAGACTCCTGGAATTTCAGCTGCCCAGCGAAGCTTGCTCTCCTTCACACAGTATCCCCTTGCTGCCGAGATTGTGAAGATTATGGAGGACATAAATGTGCAGTAGAAACTCAGACTGATGTCACAGATCAGCAGCTGCACCTCTTCTGGGTGACAGATAATGCTGGATAAGGATCACCTGAAGACATCATGGAACTGTGGTGTAGGGGAAACGAGCACCAACAGAGATATCCCAGGGTGGAAATCTCCAAAGAGTAGATTTGTGGGGTTTCCTATGAAAGCCAAATTCCAGTTTCCTCTCAAGTGTCTGGAGTGTTTCTTCCCAGTATCCAGGACAGTAATTTTTCACTCCACATTTAGAATGGGTGGGTGACATCCTTGTCCTTATCTAAGTCAATATGGTACTGGAGCTGGCCATGGACTGGAGAGGGCTTGAAGCAGGAAGCATTTGAGACTCTGCTGATGTGCAGAGTGCAGTGAGGCTGAAGTACTCTTTGAAATACTCCTTTTGTATGAAGTACAGGGTAGAACTGCCAGAATTACCTCAGTTTTTAAGATAAAAGAAACAGAGGTGCCTCTGAAAGTCCGATTTAAAATGTTTTGCTTCAAATCCAGAGGGAAGGAGACTGCTTTAACTCATTAAAAGTGTTCTTTTGATTATCTTTATTTGGTCAAAAGCAGGTTGCTCTTCTGATAAATACAGCAGAAAACAGGCAGCCATAGAAAGCAGCAGGTCGTAGGTGGGTTATTGTTATAATTTCCTCTCACTTCGCATGGAAATCAGTTTCCAGTTGCATATAGCATTGCTAAATTTAAACAAGCAGGCCCATGGTAATTTCTTTTATCTTCTGGCCTGTATTTGTGCAGTTAAGCCTCCCAGTGCCTCTGGGTCTGTTTGGTTATGCTTCAACCTGTGATTAAATGCTACTTTCCTTACAGTTCCTGGGAGTAATTTGAGTTCTTTACTGGAGATAAGGAAATCCTTTTTACTGTGTTCTGCTGTATTTTGTGTCTGTTTTACTTTTTTGTCTACTTCCATCCCTGTCCTCCCAAGCTAAACACAGATTATTGAAGAGAACCTGCTGATTAGAGAAGGAACCTGCCTGGTGCAGTGAGAGAAGGGTGGGTTTGTGCATGGCACTGCATGGGAGCAGGAATGGACTGGGGATAGGGGAAACAGGCAGGATTAATTGGGACCCCATTGTTCAGGAAGAGACTGAAATTGGCCAAGAAAACAAAGGAAGACTGAAGATGTCTGCTGAAGGGCCCTGGGAATGATAATCCTTTAAACAAGGGGATGGGGGGTCAGTGGTGGGAGACAGCATTGATGGAGCAGCCAGGCTGCAGGGAGGAAAAAGTGGGTAGGGAAACTGAGTCAAGAAGTATGAGAGGAAAGGAATATCCTGAGTCTGGGTGATGACCAGGGCCACTTAGAGAAGTTCTAATCTTCTCTGAGGACATGGCCGAGACAAATTTAAGAAAGAAAGTAAATTGTATTAGTGGCTGGGAAGGGAAAGGAGACTGAGGTGCAGGTGGACAAGGAGACCAAAGCTGGAAGCTGGTACAGAAAGGAAAACAGCTTTAAACCGTGAGCCTCAGATTTGCTGGGAAAAGAGCTTAGGATTAGGAGCAGAAGCTTGTTTATACAGCAAAGATGAGCAATGTGAGCAGAAATGTGGCTGGGAGAGGGAGTAAAGGATGGAGTGGGGCCCATCACAAACTCAGAGCAACCTTTCAGCCAGAACTGGGAACAGAAATGAAAATTGTGGTTCTTGCCTTTGTGTTTGGCCACTGTCTTGCCACATGTCCTTTTCTTCTTTCTTTCTCACAGGGCAACAGTGAGCTTTATTAGTTCAAGTGATCTGTACAACACTGGCAAAAGTTCAGCTGTTTGATGTAGCTTTTTTAATTCACTTTTTAAATTTAGGAAATTAAACATGCTAAATAATGAGGTCACAGCACATTAAGGTTGTCTGCAAGGAAGAATTTGTGCTTTTGCATATTAATTATGATACAGTGGTTAAGTGCATGGTCTGATTCACCTCTTCATCTTTGTGTTTCTGTTTGCTTTTACATTTTTGCATTTGATACTGCACAGAAGAACAGGATGACATTTAGAAATTGAAAAGTTTATACATTCACTGTCAAGCTATCTTTAGGGTGTCCATCCCTTACTGGCTTGTGATAGTATCAAAGCTGGTAATTATCTGTTTGAATACAGCTATGTCACCCAAAAAACATATTTTCTAGTGCAAAACTTGTATCAAATTTTCTTTGTGAAAGTGATTAATCCAATATTCCAGAAATATGTATGAGAACAGGGTAGTTTCCTCCTTGTGCAAGTTTAGGGCTGAGAAATCATTTACAGTGTGCTGTCCTTAATACAATTGTTGTTGTGGGGGTTCTGTTTTGGGGTTTTTAAGGAAAGATTTAAAGGGACTTGCTTTTTAAGCACACTGGCATTGACACAGATTGCAGCAGAAATGTGATATATTGCTCAGTCACCGCAGGGGAGAGATTAGTTATTTATTTGTCATTGGTGCTCACTGGTAATCAACTGTAATGCCAATTAGATGTGCAGAAAGAAACTTATCCTGAAGGATATCCCAAAGGAACTCAGCTCAGACAGTGTTCTGGGGGTGCAGTGGCTGACCCGCTGCCCTGTCAGAGACAAAAAACCCACTGGTGGCTGACGAGTGACTTCTCCACTTTGCCTTACAGAAATCAGGAATGGGAATCTAAAGGCCATCCTGGGCCTGTTCTTCAGCCTGTCTCGGTACAAGCAGCAGCAGCAGCAGCCCCAGCACCATCCGTCCCAGCAAGCAGGGCCTCCCTCCCAGTGCCAGCTGGGCGTCCCGCAGCAGCAGCAGGTGCCAGCTCCGCTCCAGACT
This sequence comes from Pachycephala philippinensis, assembly GCA_013397055.1. Taxonomy (NCBI): domain Eukaryota; kingdom Metazoa; phylum Chordata; class Aves; order Passeriformes; genus Pachycephala; species Pachycephala philippinensis. Next base: position 562,278 of record VWZT01016910.1, on the reverse strand, counting down.
CCGTGCCAACAGCCCCCACAAGCTGTGCAGCATCAGTTCAAAGCACAACCAGAAATGCAGTCCAGGTGGGGAAATCTCCTTCAAGTTGGTTTTTTTTTTTTCATTATGTAACTCTTTCTTTTTTGCTTCTCGTTGAAGGTCTTAAAAAGCCAAAGAAACTCCTTTCTTCAGTTCTGCTCTAGAATAAAGTGTGTTGGGAATGGAATGCTGGGTAGGAATTGACTTCTCGCCTTTGGAAATCAAAACATGTGTGTTTAAATACCTTCTCAGTGCTGGAAATCTGCAGCCCAATGGGTGTAACATCCCTGCTGGACCAAGTAGCCACAGAATCTTAAAAGGATCTTTTCCTCACTATTCCTTTTGCTTTTTTCTATACTCACAAAGCATGCTTATTGTTTCCCTTAGAAAACATAGATTTTAGGCATATGAAAACCAACTTCAGTTCTCAGATTACAAGAGTTTCAGTCCCCACCAAGAAATGGAAGGGTTACCTTCCACTGTGGGGAAGGGTTACTCTGACAGTGGTAAAAGAAATAGAGCTCATAACGCCTGGTGGCAATCAAAATCAAATCTAGGCTTTTTGGTCAAAAATAATATGCTGCTGGCTTTACATGAAAAATAATTTTCATAGGGTGTTTGTTGGCACTCCTAGATCAGAGTACAGATGAATAGAAAGGGGTTTTGTTCCTTGAATGTCTTTAATACTAGGAGTGCTCTGTCCAGGTTGGAATAAAAGCAGTTTCTGAGGCAGTAGCACAGTAAATGCATGTGCAGCCTTCTGCTGGTCTGACCCTTCCACTGCTAAAACAGGGAGGGTTTATTTGGGATAAGAAGCAGAATTAAAAGCAGAAATCATATTTGCACAATCACTAAAGTATGGAGGCTTTTTTGTTTTTACATATCTCCAATTGAGGCTTGTTTGTGTTAACACACATTGAGGTGAGCACTGGCTAAGTGCTGCCTTATGAGGGATATAAACAGTTTAACTGAAGCCTTCCAAGTGGCACTGCTCAGAGGTTATTTGGGTTTGGCTTTTGTGTCTTTCTTCACAAATTATGCTCATTTGGGTGTAAACAAAACATTTTGTATAATTGAAAAACATAGTGTTGCTACAGCATGTGTAAGCTTATACAGGAAATGATTACTATAAAATAAAGATGTGCTTGAAGAGATTTCTGCAACTTTTCTGTCAACAACATGCTGAGATGCTGAACACTGTTTTGATATTTTCAGTCCATTGTGAAGATTGGGCTGGTTTTCAAATAATTGAAATATATATCTATATCCTGAAGATCTTCAGTGTCATGTTTTCTTAGTATGTACTAAAGTCAAATTGCTCAGATTCTACAGAAAATATATATAATAAAGGATTGAGAAGGAAAAGAGGAATAGAGTTGGGGGTTGCATGCAGATTTGCATGTTCATTACTCTGTAAAAATTAATTAATTTCAGACTGTAGTGGTTTTGACCTGAAGTCATACTTGGGCAAGAAGCTTTATATTCCTGTGAAATTCATAAAAAACCCTTTTCTCCCTAAAACTGGTTACTAAGTTCAGTGCCTTTAAAAAAAAAAAAAAAGTTTCTTTGTTCAATGTTCTCTTCCGCTTTTTCTTTCCTGTCACAGTGCATCTCCCAGGGACTCATCTCAAAGCAAAATCATCCGATTCACTCTTGGTCAGAAAAGGTCTTCTAGGTTAGCATTTCTTCATCTTCTGCAAAGCATGAATAATCCTTTTGCAATATTTCTGGGTGCATGTTTAGGGTTCCTGTTGAAAACAGTTTGTAACTAGGCCTTTACAAACGGCTGAAATGTGAAAGTTTTAGATGGATTTATTTTTTTTTTTCTCTTTTCTTTGAGGTGTGGAATGCATTTTGGCCCACAAGGAAATAATTTGATTTTCTTGTTCTCAGGAGCTTTTGCTTTTGAGAACAAAACATGGTTCTGGGAGTTCTTGCCCCGCTGTATCAATTATATTTTGATCTGTGTTATTGAAATCATAGAATCGTAGAATGTTTTGGGTTGGAAGTGACCTTAAAGATCATCTAGCTCCATCCCCCACCTGAGCTGCACCAGGCCAGTGTCTCAGCTAGAGAGGAGAGTATCACCTGCATGATGTGAGCCCCACCAGCACCGTGTGGCTCTGGCCCATCAGAGCCCCTGCTCTCCCCAGTGCTCTCACACTCAGCACTTGGAATCTCCCTGGAAGTCATTCATAGGGATTTGAGTCCATGTTTCCCCTGGATCCCAGCATGACTTGCATGCCAGCTCATCTGACCATCTCATCTCAGTGATCGTAAGGGTTGCTGTGGTTGTTAATCTGGTTATTAATCTTGTTTATTTTACTGTTATATTCAAATGTTTGACTAGAATATAGTTTTACCTTGGTAAATTATGCCATACCATTTTTGCTAAGCTTGTGAACTATAGCCTATGATCTTTATTCAGTTTGTCTAGATTGTTATTTCTGCTGTATAATTTGGATTTATTTCCCACATCTTATTTCTTTTATGATAACGGTGAAGCTCTGCAGAATAATCCCTGTTAAAAAGTTCCATGTTTCCTTTTCGTGTTCTTCCTTGATCAAAATTATGGCTTGACAGCTCATATTTGCTTAACAGAGGTGCTGAGGAGTAGTAAAAGAGAGTGTTCTCCAAGCTCAGTACCTTCTCTCTAAATAGCAAGAACCCAGAAATGTCTCCCTGAAACTGATTTTTTTTCTTAGATTTCACAGGCACTGCTATGAAGTACCTTGACCTAATACCAAAAGCAGGGCCTTAAAACCAGTTAGTTAAACTACAGTGGGGGAAAAAAAAAGTCTAAGAGAAAGGATATCTTCAAGAGTGTTTTTTAGCAAGTAGGTTTTTTATTCTTGGTGTGTTTTTATTGGCAGTGACAATACCAACTCAAATGGAAAACCTGTCACTTCTTAAGTGGTCACATGGTTTGAGGAGCTTTATTTACTTTAAAATGTGACAGCTTTGCAAAATCTGTGTGGGTATGGGTGGGGAGCCTTTTCTTATCCATCAGTACAGGAAGATTGTCCCTTCCCTACTACTGGAAAAATCCCCTCCCATAGTGGGGCCCTCGTAGCCATCCCGGGGTGGGCGCCCCATACTCAGTGTTTCAAAACTGGGTGAAAACTTTGACCTGAGGTACCCTGTAGAAAACCTAGCTCCTTTCCTGTCAAACAAAATGAACTTTTCATGAATGGCCTTGTCTTGGTGACTTTCAAGTTCTCAAACAGTTTTATTTGTCACTGGTTGCCCTCAGCTTCTTCCCCTGTGGTCTCCTCTACAGTGGATGAAGCCTCTCTGGGATTTTCTCATGGGTCCCTTGCTGCAGTGATGAGTATGGACAACTTTTTAGCACTCCCCAGAGCTGGAAAAAGCTGGATAATTTGAGAGACTTGTCTAAAAGTCAACCTCAGAACCATGATGTGCTGTGCTGAATCTGTGGTGGTTTGAGCTTGTAAATTAATTTTTGGGTTTGTATTTGAATTATGCCCTCATGTCTTAGACTCTTCTGAGCTTTGAAAGCATGTGCATGCAGCTGCTGATATTTTGGCTTTTTCTTCATGTTTTTTTTTCATATTTTCTATTTCTTCACTAGTCTTGGAGAAGTCAGTTTATTTAGGAAGCCCTGCCAGGTTCCTTCCTGGCTTCTCTTCCTTCTCTCAGAGGCACAGCGGTGATTTGGACAGTTGCATCCCCGCTCTCTGACAACTGGGACCTCTTCCTTTTACCTTATTATTGACACAAGTTATTTAAATAGATTTTTGTGTTTTATATAAAGAAGCTCTAAAAAGATCTGTGTGTGAATGTTGGCTTTGAAGTGTTCTGAGATGTGATGCCAGTGGCTTTCCTGATTCTGTCGGGCTTTTTAGAGAAGTCTTCCACTTTCCTGTTTGCCTGAAAAGCATAAAAGCTTGTTTGCTTACTCCAAAATAACGACATTTTTTTTCCTAGTTAATCAGCTAAAATGGGTAAATACAGGCTATGGTAAGAAAATGCTGGAAGAGACAGATGCCCAGTTTAAACCAGAGGCTTATAACAGCTCACTGATAATGTGGTTACTCTAGGAGAGGCTACTGAAGCTTTGTGTGGGTTATATAGGCTCAAATAATTAAACCAAGTTAAAGTTTTGCTGTGCTTGACTGCTGAGCTTTGTAGCTGCTGGGGCAGAGATGGGATGTGCTTCTCTACAAGGGAAGAGGCAGCCAAGTTCCATCTCATTGTTATTTCTGAAATAAGGATAGCCCTTATGGGGGTGACATGTGACGAAGTGTCCGGCAATCTGGTTTAAGAACATTAGTGCCTCACTTAGTCTTAACCTTTTGCCAGTGGTATTGCTCCACTGAATTTAGCTGTAACTATTTCTGATTCACCAGATTTATGGCAGGTGACTGTTAATTTTGTCTCAGGGCTTTTTTTTCTGGTGTAAAACAATTCAGACTGTAGCTCGTTTGACATAAACTTTTCATCTAAGACGATTCTTTGATTTGTTCTTACGGAAGTAGAAAGACCTTTACGAGTCTATACTTGTGCTGTTGATCCTTTTATTTTCAGCTTATGCATGGTATCCCATAGTTTCTGCCCCAGAGTGCTTTTTACCTGTGTTTAATCATGCTGTAATTCTCCCACCAGACTTCCAGGTCCCACCACGAGGGTGTCCGCTGCGGGCAGCGAGGCCAAAGCTCGTGGTTCCATCAGTGCCAACAACCGACGCAGCCAGAGCTTTAACAACTACGACAAATCCAAGCCTGGACTTCCCCCTCCAACCCCAACAAGCAGCAATGACAAAGGTAAGCAGTTAATACTTAGGATTTTTCTTCATAGTGGCTTCATTCGGAGGAAATTGGGTTTTCTATTCATCTCCAGAAGCTGTAAGACTGTCTCAAAGTCGTGTGTTGTAAACATGATATCTACAATCCAGAAGCCAGCCGGAGCTTCTTGAAAAAACTGTAGTCCTCCTTTAATATATCTGAAGTTGTGACTTGCTGGCCTGAAGGTAGATCCAAAAAATAACTTTAAAAAGTCCTGGCACTGGTGAGCCCTGTTTTTTCATTTTGCTTCAAGCACAGATAAGGGGGAATGAATTAATCATAAAATAAGGCATTTTGAGGAGTAGTTTGACAAGAATGAAAAATGACCACTAAAGATTTCTCCAAAGTTTTTATGGTACATAGTACCATTTGCTTTCATTTCCATCACTATGGTGGAAGATCCTGTAAGATACAAAATTATACGCTTTCAATCTACTTTCAAGAATCATCTAGTGTTGTGTTTGAAGGCAGGAACGTGTTATGTTTTATAAATGTTGCCGTGAAACCATGTCTGTGGCAGGGCATCAGAAGCACTCAGAGCCATGCTGTGTGTGAAGCGGAGCTTTTTTTTTTTGAATGACATTTACTGACTTGTGTCCATTCACTAATTTAGTGATCTGACAGCATGCATTAGCTTGAGTTTGTAGCTCTGAGCCCTGTGGTGCCACACGTCCCAGCGGGGCTGGGGGGATGTGGCTGGTGAGAACCGAGCGCGTCTCTCCAGCCTGGCGCGGACAAATTGTCGGCGTGGGCTGGCGGCAAATTCCCGATCCTTAAAGTCATTCTGCTGACAAAGATGGGCCAGCCCTGCACTTCAGCACGGGCTCCTTGCAGTGACTTGACAGTCGCAGCCTTCAGGCTCGAGTCTCCTCGCTGGCTGTGCATGAGTTTTAATAACTGTAATGAGCATTTTGCTCCAGGGAAGAGCACTGGTCTGGGTCAGCCTGTCTGTGGTTCTCATGCTTGGTTCTTTCCAGGAAATTCTGGGCTTCCTTCTCTAGAAATTGTTGTCCTAGGACTGCATGTCGGTGGATTTTGGAATGTTACCCCAAAAAAAGTTATGGTGGCAGTGGAGGATCCTCAGCATCCTCCAGGGACGTTCTGAAACACCCTGATCAGAGTTTGTATAAGAGAAAATAATTAAATTCACCTTTGTATAATATAATTATTATAATTACATTACAAATCAATGTATTAGCATAATAAGCTAATAATTTAGCAATATTCTACCTTGGTAAGTCTACACTTACTCTTTTAGTAGGTACAGTGTGTAAACAGTAATGATTTAACTGTAACATCAGCATATAATTGTTGTCTCTAAATCTGAATTAGGTCTGCCTTTCAGTTCAAAGAACAAGCTAACAGGTTTTAGTGGGAGCAGTAGAAACCTTGTTTTCCTGTGTAATATCTCCCCAGTCTCTTTCTTTGTCCTCCTTGTGAATACTCTTCTGCTCGTGTCCCCATAGACTGGGGAGAGGTGGGGTGGGATTTGTCTTTTCCTGAAGCATAGGTTGGTAGTCTGGATGATCCCTCCTCCTTATGGGATGTGTGATGTAATGCTGCATGGAGGAGGGGACTTCCATCTAGTTTAGCTTTTTCTCAGTTTACCAAGATTACTAAATAAGGAAAGTAAAGTACCGGTTTTAGTCTTCAAAAAAGAAGAAGAAAGAAAAAAGTCCTCATGCATACAGAGAAATAACAATAATTTGTCAACTGAGTAACTTAAATATCAACTGCTTTTGGACAGTCAGTTCTGGGAACCCTTATTCCTCACTGTAATTCATCTCCTGAGAAAGATAAACTGATTGCTGAAGAAGCACATGAGATGAGCTGCTTCCTGTGAATATTACAAATGACTAAAGGAAACAAGGCTGGTTTTCAGGCTGACAATCTACATAAGTTGCATTAACTACTCAGAATTTTGCTCTGGTCAAAATTTCCAGTCATAAATTATGGTCTTCAAAAAAAAAAAAAAAGGGCTTATGTAAAGTTGAACTTGAACTTTTCTTAAAAGTATAATCGTGACACAAAGTTGGTCTGCATCCATGAGAAACAAAAGCAATTGGTCTGACAAATTTTTGGCTTATTTTGAAGTTAATTGTAACATTGCCAGGCAAAGTTTATTGTCGAAGTGCTAAGACAATTCACGTTTTCTGCCCCACATCCTGTGTTTTGCCTCAGAAAGTGAGACTCACATGACTGTGCTGTGTGCCAGGCTTGGTGAGTTTTCATCTCTTTGCCCAATACCTGCTCTGTTGTGTGTTTTTGAGGAAGGAAATGGAAGAAAGAAAAATCAGCCTCTTTTGGCATGATTGGTCACTTTGTGATAGAAGGTGGCCTTCGGTGTCTTATGTTTGAATCATTTCTTATAAAAAGTAGGTCGTAATTTTTAGCTTTTATTAATCTGTGGCCTTTCACTCTGAATGCAAATTGTCTTATTAGTCAACTGTCTGTGTCTTGTGGCGATGAAAGTGCATTAATTGAAACAGAATGCATCAGAAAGGAAAAGGACAGCAAATGGAGCATGGAAGAACAGCCAGCTACTGGGAAATAAATAACCTAGATTTTTCCAAAGATTCTATATGACGAGACCACTGATTTTCTAGAAATCTTGGGGAAAGGATTTGTGTAATATCAAAAATGATTGCACCATTGCAGGAAAATAAGAGGTTCTTGGATGGATGCACGTGTTTGATGTGAGGTGCACACAAAGCAGAGGAATGTGTAAAGGGATGCAAGTCTCTCTTCCCCACAGCTGACCTTGTGTCCTCAGTATTTTTTTTTTCTCTCAGCCTCCACATGCTGTCTGACACCACTTTCAAGGTACAGAGAAGAGATAAGTGTTCTCTAGTAAAGATCATTTAGACACCCGATTCAGTCCCATGGGCACCTTCTTTGAGGTTAGGGCCTGGTGGCTTTACCTTGATTTTTGGAGTTAGACCCTCAGTTTATATGCAAAATTCCCTTTTTATAGGGAATTTACTCAAAACTCACAGGAATTTCAGGGCCCTCATTCCTCACATCATAAAGTGGTAACATGCTGTGGTATGGTTTTTTACTTATTGTCACAGTGATTAGCCATTCATAATTGCAGTTACATTCTAGACAGCGTATTTTTATGTGTGTAATTGGTGTTGCAGGCTTTTTTGAAAGAAAAATGCCAGTAAAGTCTTAATTGCATTTTTGTTTTGTGGGGAAATAAGCCACTCAGGCTTGTGGGTTTTGGGTTTTTGTATGTCATCCTAATCCCTTCATACAGCTGGAGCCTTGTAGTTCTCTTCTGAATTGTCGGAGTTACTTAGTCCATGCTTCTGTAGGAATAGCTTTGGTTTACTTCCTTGTCCTTTAATGTCCTTGAACACCACAGGTCTGCTATGACATGGAAGGCATCAGACACCTTCTGTGGTCACTACTGAACTCTTCTAAATTATCAAAAACTAATCAAACTATCAAAAACAAATTACTATTTTCTAAGGAATGTAGAGAGGCAAATGAACCTTACATTTCTATGCCTGTGTGCAGTTATTAGTTAGTAGTTACCTTGAGGCTCCCCATTACCCTGTCCTTCTAATTGTCTAATAGGATCACCAGATAAAATACAGCCAAAATTTGATTTGCATATGCAATTTGGAGTAGCTAAATCTACTTTTTATCCACAGCAAGGAGGAGCAGAACTGCATCCTAGGTAGTATCAAGAATGAAAGTTAAATATATTGAAATGTACAACTTCAGTAAAGACTTTGATAGAGTAGATTTTCTCATGAGTTGATGTCAGTGTTTTGCTTGCACACAATGGAGAGTCTCTTGAGCCGTGCTCTGAAAGCAGCCTGCAGTTCTGCAAAATGGTGGGAATTTCTGACTAGCTCTGAACACCCTCATAAATCCACTGTCTGCACGGTTCTTCAGGCACTCAGTTTGCATTTTGCAGTCTCAGAAGTCGGATCGTGTTTTCTGGGAATATTCTGCTTATTACTTGTGTCAAGCCTATAAAATCAATGAAGTTACAAAGCTGTAGGAGACATCGACTTAATAAGCCACCTCCACCACGTTGGTGATGTGATACAGTACTGTGACAGGCTTACATGCTTTCTTTTTATTTTTTTCTTTTACTTTGTTCCTAATATTTTATTTAAAACAATCCTACAGAGGGCAGTAGACGTCTGTGGGAAAAATGTCGCTTTCCCTGTGGATTGAATGTTAGGTAAAATACCAGTGGAAAAAAAAGCATTACCAGACTTTGCCCATTTCCACTTCAGATCAAAGGAAATGTTTATTACTCAGATTTATAAAGAAGGCAGGTTGATGTCAGGTTTCTCTTAAACAGATAGTATTAGAAAAAGGAAAAAACCCAAGAATACATACATACAGATTCAGTCACTGAGGTGAAATAAATGACTGTTTTAATAACAGTGTTCTTGCAAACTCACTTGATACAAGTCTGATGAGAGGGTTCTCAAACCAGATCCTGCCAATTCAGTGCTAAACTTGGCTCTGCACATCTCAGTTTTTTAGGTATGGATATACCATATGGGCAGGAGAGTAAGAAAAGTGTGTACTCCTCTCCTGCTCCCTCTATTTTATTTCTTTCAAATTTTGGGTAAACCCATTGAACTTGGAATTTTGTGTATATTTAATAACTGCCTTTTAATATGTAAAGAGTAGTCACTGTGTTCACAGGGATGTGTGGTGACAGTTCAAGAGCACACATTCCTTTAGGGGAAATCCTGTCTGGAAATAGGAATAAAATTCTTGACTATGAGAAGAATAAAACATTGGAGAAGCTTGTCCAGAGAAGGAATTGGATTTCACTTGCTGGAGGTATTCAGGACTTGCCTTGACAGGGCCCTGGATAACCTCATCTCAGGCTCTGCTTTCAGCTGAAGGTTGGAAGGAATATCTCCAGAGGGTTCTTGTGACCTAGACTGTTACCACATTTTGATACTTTTAAATATTATTTCCTTTTAAAATTTCTCTTTAAGTGTAAACTGCTTAAATAGGAAGAGATGCTATAAGGCGTTTTAGAGGACGGTTAAGAAATTTCTTTCCTCCTAACTTTTTAGCTTTGTGTTATCAGAATAGGACTGACTGCCATTAGTAAAATGTTAGCAAGGAGCTGTCACCCCCACTGCAGTGAGCAAACTGGTGTATGGTTACACATGCCACATGTGTGCTAAAAATGTGTGCACTTTATATATAGGCAGTTATATTTATCAGGTTCAGGAGGGCAGGGCATCAAGTTCAAGGGCACAGTTCAAGAGGCCACGGCAGATCTTGTCAGAGCTTTAGCAGGAAAGGCTCTTCAGAGTTAGATCAGTGTCTTCATGTCAACTTTACTAGGAAATCCGTATTTATTTCTCTAAATGCCCTTTTGTGAAAGAGTAGAAAATCCTAAATCAGGATCTGAGCCATTGGAATTTCTGCTCCTGATGATGAAAATGTTTCATATTCAATCCTACATTGATATAAAAATACATGACAGTACACTCCGATGGCTTGGTTCTGAGCTTGTCTTGAATTCAGCATTGCTGAAGGTCATTTTAAAATGGCAGATTTGGATTATGTCAAACCCTTAGATTCAATTTAAAAAGACTGCTTTAGCAATTGAGAGGAAAACCTCTCATCTTCATGTGGAGCAAAGTGAGAAATGTGCATAAGGAGATCAAAACTCAGAGTTCTTGTGGGTAATGTCTTGAAGGCTAAGATATTCAGTAGTATTCGAATGGACTCTGAAACAGAGGGATGCTGATAAAACAGAAAGAGCTCTGCATAAATAGAGCTTTGAAAAATCTCCTTTGCAGTTTGGTACCTGAAGGGTTAATTTATGTTTTTTGTCTAAAAGAAGGGTTATAAGGTTCCCTTATTACCTACAAGATACCTGTAGTGATATTTATAGTAATAACAATTCTTCCTTATCTCAATAGATAGTGTGTGAAGATCCATTTCTCAGGAATTTGGTATTAGCCCAATTAAGACCACAGACTGGCTAGAAATTTTAAGAATCAGGATGTTTAGCCATGGGAAGAGATTAAATCAGACATAAGTAGTCAAAATTTAATACTTGCCCAGAGCTGATGTTCAGACAGAGGTTCCAGTTTGGCTCAGAAATTACTGAGCTCTGTTGTCTTTAAGATCAACATAGATGATCTGGAAAGTTTTCCTGAATGAAAAATCTTTCATTTAAGCACACTAAAATGGGGGACAAGTCCTCTTTTGTAGCTTTGTGTAAAATGAGATGAAATATTTGATGTTCTGAGTGACTGGATTTGGCCCCTGTACCAAGTACAGGATAGTTGAGTGGCATTGCACAAACTTCCTTGCTGGAAATGTTCTGTTTAACCTCATGCAGTTTTTCCACTCCAAATAAATTAATAATTATAAGAGAGACAAAACCCAGGCTTTTGCCTTTGTGCCTAGTAATAGTGTAAGAACTTAAAAACCCAGAAGTGGTGAAAAAAGAGCTCTGAGACTTACAGAGCATGATAGAAATTTGTCTTAGAGCAGCTTAAATTTTTTTCTACCCATTTATAGTAGCATTCCGCCTGAATAGGAAAGAGAAGGCTTTTTATGGCTTCAGGTGCAGCGATAGTTATCAGGACAGTTTCAGCAGGGAGCTGGGATGGTGAATGCAATTCCTGTGGCATGGAGCCAGCTGACCTAGTGCTGCCAAAAGGTCACTGGGATGGCTGAGCAGACTCTTTTTACAAAGGGCTGTTGGACAAGGGCAGCTTGTGGCAGGACGTGGGGGAACGACTTTAAACTGATAGAGCGTGGGTTTAGATTAGATATTAGGAAGAAATTTTTTACTGTGAGGGTGGTGAGACCCTGGCACAGGGTTTCCTGTGGCTGCCCCATCCCTGGAAGTGTTCAGGGCCAGGCTGGATGGGGCTCTGAGCAAGCTGGTCTAGGGGAAGGTATCCCTGGAATTGGAACTGGATGATCTTTCAGGTCCCTTCCAACCCAACCCATTCTACTGTCCTGTGATTCTGTTATTACATGTTGTTACAATAAGTCTTATATTTTGAATTACATCTTTTACTACAGAGGCTGGCTAGTCCTGAAGTGTTCAGGTGCTTGGTAGAAGAGAGATTTCATACAAACCCCCAAAGTTAGTTTTTACAGTGCTCCCTGCTGAGTGAGTCACTGCAGGATCCGGTAGCACTCAGGTAAATGTGAAATATTAAGCCTGGTGTCTCAACCCGTGTTCTCTATAGGCTGAGGATGTCCAGCTGAGGTCTCTCTTGCACTGAAGTTGGTACTGAAAAGGCATTGACCCTCTTGGTACCACTGCCAGGTCATCACTGAATCTGTTTTTAGCTGTGCCAGTGGATTGGTGCTGGGCCCAGCTCTGCGAGGCTGCTGGGAAGGCTCTGGGAGAGGTGGAGTGAGGAAAGTTTTGGAAACTAGGACCAGCAGAAAGATCTTAACAATTCACTTGAGACTAGCAAAAATAAGTAGAGTTCCTGAGATTGAAAGATCCCTGTGCCTATGGGTGAACAGCATATGGATGTCAGAAAGCTGGGAAGGGGTTTTACAGAATGAAACAGTTGGCTCACGCAACAGATAACAGTNATTTATTTATTTATTTATTTATTTAAAATTTTTAGGTACCTGTAACTTTCTTCATGACTGAAAATTGTGTTCTTACAGGCTTAGAACAAATTTCCTTCCTTCGACTTTTTGAAACAGTTACTTTCACTCCTGTTCTGCATCCATCTTGCGTTTAGTATTATTTTTAGGTTTCTCTTTCTTTAGAAATGAATCTAATCATTTCTTAAGAAATGAATCTAGTGTTGAATGAATCTAACATTTACTTTTGAAATGATGACTTGATAAGACTGTGCAAAATTCACTAAGAATAAAAGGATTGCAAAAGTGGAAAAAATTTTATATTATTAAAGAGGCATAAGTCCATAAAATATGAAACCAGTTTGCCTACTCTTTTGGATTCACTGGGAAATAAATGTGATTGTCTCAACAGCATGAAAATATGATAATTGCTTAAATTTCAGTCATCCCACCCTGTAAAAATGTACCAGTGTTTCATTTAGGTCAGACATGAAGCAAGCATCATATTCTGCTTAGTGTTTAGGATGCTGCCTCTGTGCTCCTCTGTGCTGGCATTCAGGAGATGCTCTGGTTTTATTGACCAAGGGATTTGCCTTTAAGTCAGACAGATGTAAAATAAATTTACGGGATTTGTTTCAATAAATCCATTGCCAGAGCAGTTGGTGTTTTCTGTTGTTCTGCTGTGTGCACTACCAAAAGCAGATGCTGGAATAACCCTACCCAGTTTTCCAAATACAATATACACTGAAGGTGTTTACCACATGCTCAGGGTGATTTATTTTGCCTTGAATACAGTACAGTGATCACAAATTTGATGTTGCAAGAGTAAAAACAAAAACACAGAGAGAAAGGAAGGCCCGTGAGGTAATCTGAAAGATATGCTGAGGAACCTGGTATTTTCTTTTGTTGAGTCATAACTTTGCAGTGCAGATATGGCTCCTGCTTTTAACTCTGTTTAAAAGAACTGTGTTTAAAATTTTAACAAGTTTGCAGCTTACACTATATATTTGTAGAATTGCATTTTTAAATATTACGGGGAGTCTGTGCTCCAGCTCTGAAGGAAAATCAGCTGTACCTATATAGAAAACACCTACACCTGAGAGGTGTTCACAAGTCTGTTCTGAAATGTCTCATGACAGGGATTTGACCATCACTTAAACTGTATCCCTTCCAGTGTCCATTTGGTCTTAAAAGTAGCTATTAAAAATATACATATAAAGCCATTCTGTGTGGCTAAAAATTAGGCATATTTTTGCTCTTTCTTGATCTCTGTCCTGTTTATAACAATCTTCATGTATTTGAAGGCTTGCAATGTCTCCTTCAGCCTTTTCTCTTCTAGACTAAGCAATCTTTACTACTCTATCCTTTTTCTTCTAGGTTCCTTGTGATAAATCTCTTTGATGTGATAAATCTCTTTTATGTCTTGATGGTCTCTACTGGCCCCTTTCCAGTCTGTGAATCTCTTTTGAGAGGAGTGCTGGAGCTGGACACAGCACTCCACCTAATGCCTTACTTTGCTGCAGAGCAGGAGGGAGTAGTTAAGTTCTTTGTCTTCTATTCTACGATTCTCCAAACCTCTGATTCTGTATGTGATACTCCTAAAGCATTTCTGAGTGATGTTTGTTTTCCCTTAGTGCCACACTGTGAAGTGTGCAGCTGCATTCTGCTGCAGCTCCTTTTGCTGCAGTGCAGTTGCATAGCTGGTGGTTTGACCTTTTAAATTTAGGCATTCAGTGTCTCCTTTCTCAGCAAACACCTCTTCGGTCAACCTCAGTGAATGAAATCTCACTGACTCAAGTTTATTTCGTCAATTTACCAGATGTATTAATGCAGAGAAATGCCCCAGACATAAGGCTCCTGCCTTGTGTCAGGAGGTGACCCTTATGAGAGTCATTAGTGTCAAAAAAAAATGCTCATCTCTGTCCAGCTGAGATATATGTATATCCTGGGGTACTGTTTGCACCCTTTCACTTTTCTAATCAAACATGCTTTTGAAAGATTGGCTCATCTTAGTAAATCCTCAGTGACATATTTATGTTGGGTGTGTGCCCATCAAACAGCTTAAAGACTGTCAGGAAATAGCAAGCAGCCTGGCACGTTTATAGGACAAGATATGAGTATGCAGTGAATCATATTTGTGCCTCATTTTACAACTGTTCAGCTGGCTGAATCTGGCATTTAAAAATGTGTCCTGTTCTACCTAGACAAAGGCTGGCTGAAGGCTTAATCATGGCTGAAGTGGAGCTTTACAAGACCACAGGACTTTGAACATAGTTGGTATAAGCTTTAGAAATATATAAAACAAGCCAAAAATGTATTTAAATAAAGTTTTAGGGAAAAAAAAAACCCTAAAAATATTAGCCAGCGACATGTTCTTAAGAGTACAGTTCGTGAGGATAAAAATCCTGAGCTTTGAAGTAAAATTTAACCTTGAGAAGCAGCTTCTTGCCCAGTGTACATCTGCATAGCTGCGTTGGAGGTGGTGGAACCATGTTAATTTATACCAGCTGAAGAGCTGGTCCAGCATTTCATGGCCTTTGCAGTGCCTACATGTTTCCTTTTAAAATAAATATTTACAGTTTCTCATAAATTTATTGCTGGGTGAAGTGTGCCAGAAAAACAGCCATGGAAACGAAGGTTCACTATTAAATCATGGGAAAGCAAAGAGCAGTGGTGCTACATCCCAGAGTTCCCTAAGTGCCAGCATGTTTCTACCACATCTGGAGAAGTCCCTTCTCCTTGGGTAGGAGCCTCGTTCAGCCTGCCTGGGCCCTTCCATTTGTGGCTTCTCTGCTGAGCCTTTTGCCTGTTCCTCATCCATCACCAAATACATCTGAAGAATCTGTGACTGGCAGCAGAGAACTGAAAGGAAGAAGACCCCACCATAAATTGTAATATGTGTCTGTCAGTTGGTTTTGATATAAATGGACAATATTTCCTGACTGCAATTCTCAGATTTTCATAGTGCCTATTGCCTATAACCTGCAGAGGAGATGTCAGACCAAGGCTGCTAACTGTACATATTGTCCACTCCAGCTAAGTGTAAAATCTCATGAAAGACTCCATAACAGCTTCCTGCCTGGAATTCGTTAATGCTTTTGAATAAGTCTGTTATGAGAAGTCTTGGGGGATTAGATTGGACAAATAGTGAGAAGGAAATGGAGAAGAATGAACAAGAATGGTATTTGTCTAGTATTAAATGGAGAGTGCAACTTGTTTTTAATGGCACAGTAAACTTGGTTTCATTATTTTTATGATCATCCAACTGGTGTGTGGTCAGTAGAGGTCCCTCCAACCTTTCCTAGGCATTCATGTTGACAGCATTTTAAATTTTACAGTAACTAAACAAAAACAACAAGGAATTCAAATGTCTTAGTTGGTTATGGCGAGACAATGAGAAAAGGGGACTGCCTGTGCTCCAGTTTTATTTCCCCTCACCTCAGCAAAAAATGCTGAGTCTTGGCTAAATGAACCAGCCAACAGCAGAACTGTTGTTCCATGTGCTGGAGCTCTGTGTGAATGAAGGCAGCTTTACAGAAACGTGGAAGTTGAGTTTCTGACATAGCCACGGGCTTTGGTGAGGGTTTTCAGAGACAGAACACGTTTCTGTGAATGCGTGGAACTGCTGTTGAAATTGCAGAGCTTACAACACTGGGGTTGAAGAAGTAGATATGATGGAAGGGAAGAAAAATATGGAGTAAAGGTAATTTTTGTGTTCTGTTACAGTAAATTTAATCATCCTTAAAGGGAAAATCAGTGAGCAGAAGTTGAAGGAAACAATTCTGCTCAGTTAGAAAGGGTCCTGAGCAACCTGCTCTAGTGGAAGGTGTCTCTGCCCATGACAGGGAGATGATCTTTAAGGTCTCTTCCAACTATGGTTCCAATTATGATTGTAAGGTTTTATCCTCAGCAAAGCAAAACGTTCCCCCTATTCCAGCTTTTCTCAGGTTGTACAGAATTTCCCTATCTGGCCGCCTCTGCTTTAAAAAAATAATTTCTGTTGGGTTTTTTGTGGTCCGGAAGAGAAGAGAGAAGAGAAAGCTTCAGCCATGCTGTGGGTGGAGGCCATGCCCACCCCAAGCTGGTGGCTCAGCCAGGCCCTTCCTGCCAGCTGTAGTTCTTCCTGGACATCAGCATTGCAATTGAAATGGAAATTTCTGTGAGCCACAAGAGTTGTGCTTATTTTGAAGAGGGACTGTGTGCCAGGTCGCTCTAGTTGGGAATGTTCTGCTCTACCTGCTCGTGGTTTGGGTTATGGAAAGATTGTGATTTTTACAGTCGGCTCCCGGCAGGAATGCAGACATTTCCATACTTACAGGGTTTGATAAATGATTATTGAAGAAGAGAACAGCTCAGCTGAAAAGTTTTTCTCTGTAGGACTTAATGTATAGAGCTTTGAAGGACAGTCTTGTGGTGGGTGGATGGGAAGGGTCAAGATTCACTATTTATTCTTCTAGACGGGGAATGATGAAACTGCCACAGTGGTTTCTGCAGTTCTGACACTGTAATGTCATAGAGCAGAGCTGCTTTTATTTCCTAAATTAGAATCTGGTTGTGGATTGGCTTTTAAATCTCTTATCTAATCTATGGGCTGGGCTAAAAGATATTTCTCGTCATAAGAACTTACTTTTCCCATAGCTGTGAAATAAAAAATAACAGCTTGTTCATTCAAAAATGGGTAAAAATGCTGTTAAGTTCTTGACCCTCCTAAGGAGAGTAACTATGAGAACATCCTTTGTCTGTGTGTTGCCTTTCATGCTTATAATGATGGCTTTTGAAAGTTTTCAGTTATAGCAAATCAAAGTCCACTTACTTAGAGTGAACATGACAAATGATGGGAAATTGCATATATTTTCTCCTGACCTTATTATAACATAAGCTCTCAAAGACTTCGGTGGAAGAATTAAATCATAAGCCTTCAGATTCTTTTTTTTCTTCTTCACAAACGAGTGGGTTTGCAGATGCAGTTCAGTCTTTGCAGGAGCAGCTGAAATCAGATTTACCCATGCTACAGTGTGTATTGGCATTGGAACTGGACCACCAACATCTTTTTTAACAGGAACACTAAGAACAAAATAGATTTCAGGCCAAGATTTGACTTTGAAAAGAGGAAAGTGATCATTATTTATTGTAGACTGTAGCTTGGGTTTGAAAACATTTCTTTTATAGTCAGTTTTAGTTAATGCAGGTTGCTGAAGAAAGAAAATATCTCCCTCACAAAGGAACACATGGGAAATAATAAGCTTATTAATTGAATGCATGAAACCTGCTCCCCTTTTCATGAAAGAAGGGTCTATGCTATGCTGAATAAAACTTTCCCCTTTGCATGCTGATGTGTTCTCCACGAATGGATGTTGCTGCTTCATTAGGAAGCCCAGCATTTGAAGCTGCATTCTGGCAGCAGAACTCCTTTTGCTTACCAAACTTGGCCAGAGGAGTAAAAGAGCCAGCACTTGTTTGTAAGGAAAAAATGGAGAATCTGAAAAACTGAAGTTTTCTTAAGCTGGAGCAATTTTTCTTGGGAGTGTTTTAGGGTGAATCTTTTATTTCTTGCAGTAACCATGCATGGTGCAAATGTAACAAATCACTTGAGGATGTTCAGTTTCCAGTTTCACTGTATTTGACCCAAGTACAAATCAAAATCCACTGTTAATTGTGTAAGAAAGTACCTTCTTTCCCAAAGTGTTGCTGCTTAACTGTAGGCTTTGTGAATATTTTTCATTCGTTTCAGGTGCGTATCATCCAGTATTCACAGAATTCACTTTGTGGAAGATTTAAAGTAGACGCTCTGAAAATTATATTCCTGTTGCAAAATATTCTATATTTTTAGTGCTACAGTCAAATTATTGTCCTAATTCTGGTTTCTCTGACATGTCTGTAAATGGAGCTGCACTGTGCTCATCCCACGCCACTGGCAACGGAAGCAAAATTCACTTCCAGACAGGAGGGTGTATGTGGGGGCGTTGGGACAAAGAGAACTTTGTGTTTATAAACAAATAAACTGGAAAAAGCATATTTTAGCCAGTGACCAACCAGAATAAATAAATAAATAAACAAATAAATAGATTTCCTGAAAACATTAAAAAAAGAAAAGGAGAAATTGAAAAGTTCTGGATTTTGCTGGGAAACAAATTCTGAGCAATCCTTTGGGATTTGGAAAACAAGCCATTTCACTTGATCCAAGCCAAGAGTTTTTCCTCGGAGGTCTGTGAACTGGAGCACTCATCTGGGCTGTTAGGATGTAGTTGAGGTCCCAAATCCACCAACCCTTTCCGTTCAGTTCCTGGAGAATGTTGGAGGGCTGGTCAGAGCCCTGTTTTGATGTGGGGGCCTCTGCTGCTGTGCAGTGACCTAACAGTGAGCTCAGTGTCTGAGACAGGGTCAGACTTCCCAGCCAGGTTATGGAGCTGGGTCTCAGGTACCTCCTGCCTCAGGTGAGTGACTTTGTGTAGGCTCTGAGTGCTGAGGAATGCAGGCTGGCTTTGTTCATATCATGCATATGTTGCCTGTATTGTTCCAAAACTGTGAAGGACCTGTTTGAGAAGGCAGATTTCTTTTCTAAATCTGCTCAGTTCTCTGCCTGCTCAGACCCCGAGCTGAGTTTTTGTGCCTGCATGTGTTGTACTAACAGGGTGTACAGCCAGCTCTTCTACTTTGTAGGTACAACCCGTGCTGGTAGTTTTCATTTTGTCACCCTTACATTGCCCCAGTCGTGTTTTTCTGAGCAAGTGAAGGCTTCCCTGCCCATATTGATCAGTACATTGGGTCCCTCCCTGGACCTGGTTGTAAATCCATCCTAGACATGTTCATGAATCCCAGACAGCTCTGATGATTTCTGGGCATGGCTGTGCTTTGTGTTGAGATTTGTTTAGCGTGATGAGGCCAGAAGACATGTGGATTAGGAACTTAGTGTTGAAAGTACTGTCAATCTCCAGTTCCTATAGTGATATCTCAATATTGAGATGGGCTATTACTATTTTAAAAATAATCTATACAAATTAACTGCACATTGTGCACAATTGGGATTTTCATGAAGCTTTCACTCCATTGTTGGATGTCTTCTGTGGAAGGCAGGCTGGGACAAAGGCTTGCTTGTTCTGAGTGTGCAAAAGGAGCCTGGTGCGGTGTGGGGATGGGAAGTGGACTGGGATGAGCAGGAGGACTTCAGGAAATGAAAACAAAAACAAAGCAGCGGTGTACGGTAAGAGGCACGAAGGAAAGAGCAGTGGTGCAGCTTTTGAAAGCAGCGGGAGGAGCATTGCTGGCAGCTGATGAAGAAGTTGTCACCTTTCTTCCTCTCTGTGTCTGTGTCGGGGCACTGTGTTGGGTCACTGCTGCTGTTTGCACTGGGAGTCACTGGGACTCTCTCCACAGTGGTGGAATCCCTGGAAGTGCTCAGAAAAACGTGTAGGTGTGGTGCTTAGGGATGTGGTTGAGTGGTGGGCTTAGCAGTCCAGTGTTAATGCTTGGACTTGATCTTGGTTGTCTTTTACAACCTTAACGATTCTGTGATTCCTATGCCATTATTTCACTGGTCCTCCTTAACGCATTGGGTTGAATTCAGCAGGCTTGAGCAGAGCAGCGAGAGGGCATGGTGGCATCACTGTTTGGGATATTTGGTGGCTTGGTTTTCCTTCTGTGCTAGAGTAAAACAGGAGTAATGCCCTGGAAGTCAGCAGGCTGGCACAGGCTTAAAAGCAGCGTGATTCCTGTCTGTGTCTGTAATCCAGCTCCTGATCCCTTCCAGCTCCATGTGGGTACTTTGCCATAGGAAAAGGACTAGCAAAACCGGCTAGTATAATAGTTACTGGTTAAGAGTCCTGGAAATCTTCTGACTTCAGTAATATTTTTTAAAATATCATTAGTTCCTGCTGTTCCACTTTGTCCATAACCATGTGAAATGGATGAGTTTATTATTAAGGAGTCTCTAATACTCTTAGCAACCCGATTCTGTACTAAGTCAGGAAGATGTATGGGACTGAAATCTTCAGTAGATCTGGTTTGGATCAGAGGAGGGAGGTTAACAGAGCCGTATCTTCAGTGAGCAACTGAAAGTGAAGTAAAACAGTCCCTGTGTGGCTGCAGCAGCTCGTGATTTACAGGGCTGGATTCACAGGGCTGCTCCTGCTGCCGAGAACGCACGCTCTCCGCTGCTGTTGATTTTTGAATTAAAAAAATGCAGCTCTGTACACAGTTTACTTTAGTGCTGGAGGGCAGGGAAATATAGGTAAGAGCCGTTAATCCCCAGCAGGCTGCTGGGCAGGCGAACAGACACAGATGACAAAATTTAATTGGAAACATGAGCAGTTTAACAGAAAACATATTTGTGATAATTGAGAGAGTAACATCTCCAAAAGGGAAACTCTGCAAAGAGAAACTGATTCAGAGGAGAAGTGGCCACTGGTAGGTGAGTGTGATTTTTCAAGCTCTCTTTAAGCTCGGAACTAATTTCTTAACAAGAACAAATAACATTAGGAGGAACTAACTAAATAAAAGATTTGTTTTCTCTCCAGGGGGGAGGGCTGTGCAGTTACTGCCACAAGTTTCTCTCACAGCTGGATTAGGATAATTGGTAATGCTTAATTTAGGTTCTTTACAAAAGGATACAGTTGGTTTTATTTTTGAACTTGGAGTTTTCTTCTATCTTTGCATGTGAAGATCTCACCACCCCCACCCCCAATAACTGAAAGGACTTTAGTTTTACTTTTTTCCTTACTCCTGCATTTTTAAATATGTTTGAGGTTTTTCTAAGAATCGAACTTGGACAGCAAGTATTTTGCCAAGAGCAGAGGGAACCCTTAGTTATAAAATAGTGCTGTGTTTTTGCTAATGAAAAAGTATTGTGGACTTAATAAGGGAGAGCACATTGCAGAACGCATTTTGGTTTGAATTGGAAGAGATTCTTTTTCTTCCTTTTTCTTGAAACAGCAAGTAAATGTAAATTATACAGTAGGAACTCGCTGCTGTTCTGCTGGGTAGGAAAAGAAAACTGGTTTTTATTTTCTCTAAATTTCACTGATGTTGAAAACACTGATGTGTCTTTTTAATGTTCAGTGTGAAATTCTTGATGTTTCATTACAGAAAGAATCTCATAGTAACTCTAATACCAGGTACTACTGTGTTGTTTTTTTGGGTTGTTTTCTGTGGTTTTTTTCCAGAGCCTGCAGACAGCACAGCCTCCCAGCCCACAGGAATGAATGAAAATGTCTCATCCTCAGTTCAAAGCTGCGGCAGTGCTGTTCCTTGCAATAACTCCTCGGCCATCCCTCAGCCCAGCTCTGCTATTAAACCTTGGCGCAGCAAGTCCCTCAGTGCCAAGCACACAGCGACGTCTTCCATGTTATCCGTAAAGCAGCCAGCAGTGGAGCCTCCAAAGCCACCCTCGGAAATCGCCAAAACAGCTCCCAACGGTCAGAAATCCATGCTGGAAAAACTGAAACTCTTCAACAGCAAAGGGGGTTCCAAAGCAGGAGGGACAACGCTGGAGTGTCCGGGGTCCCGGGACAACAGCTGTGAAAAGCTGGAGATGCTCCTCAGCTTTGAGGAGAGCGAAGAAATCGATGCCACCAATCAGAATGTGAACAACCCAGGATCGATGTCCAGCAGCCCCAAAATTGCACTCAAGGGAATTGCACAAAGGACTTTCAGCCGCGCACTGACTAATAAGAAAAGTTCTCCAAAGGGTAATGAGAAAGAGAAAGAGAAACAAAAAGACAAGGAAAAGGATAAAAGTAAAGACATTGCAAAGAGAACATCCATCACCGAGAAGCTGGACCTGAAGGAGGAACCTAAAGAAGAACAGACAGCACTAACAACAACAGCAGAGATGCCAAAAAAGTCCTCCAAGATTGCAAGCTTTATCCCTAAAGGAGGGAAGCTGAACAGTGCCAAGAAGGAGGCCTCTGCCCCTTCGCACAGTGGAATACCAAAACCAGGAATGAAAAACACCACAGGGAAATCCTCAAGTGCCCCCGTTCCTGCAAAAGAAGGCGAGAGGAGCCGTGGCGGGAAAGCCGGCTCGGGGCTGTCCCATCAGAAGTCCCAGCTGGACAGCCGTCATTCCAGCTCCTCCTCCAGCCTGGCCTCCTCCGAGGGGAAGGGCGCCGGGGGCCTCCACAGCAGCAGCAGCAGCCAGGCCGTGAACGGGCCCGCGGTGACCACCCACACCACGGGGAGCAACACCGTGAGTGTGCAGCTACCTCATCCCCAGCAGCAATACAGCCACCCCAACACCGCCACCGTCGCGCCCTTCATGTACAGGTACGGGGCACCCAGGGGCTGCGGGGAATGGGGCGCCAGGAAGGGTCCTTCTGGATGCTCTTCCAGGGGGGTGAAGCAGCAAGGTAAGTGCTACATCATGGAGAAGTTTCTTGCTTTAAGAGCATAGGCAATTTATGGACTGATGGTGAAAGCTGTCAGACTAAGATGTGTGAGAAGTTGTGATGGGCAGGAGGGGGAATTATTGTTGTATCTAAAATATGAGAATCTGAACACCTCCTTGACCAGGTGCTGCTCTTCCAAAGGGTACGAGAACATGTGTCAGGTTTGTTTTGTGCATCATAACTTTGGAAGTTGTAACAACGCCAAGATACACTCTTCATTGTGGCTGACAGTGGTGGAGCTGCATCACTATAAGCAGGAATTGGAAATGAAAAAAAAAAATTAAAATTAAAATCACTTAGTTTAAGTAAGGCCAGACAACAAGTCTGTGCTGTTGTATGTGTTAACCCTGAGATAAGCAAAAGAGCAGCCAAATGAAGTCACAGCTAACCTCTGCCTAGTCCATTTTCTGTTTGAAGCACTTTCTGTTTGACAGTGGCAGTAGAGGACACATAGGGAAGTGTAACAAGAGGGAAATCAGTAGCAGAGGTTCTTAAGGACACAACATGACCGGGACACAAGAAGTTTCTCAGTCAGAGGGTGGCATTTTTGGTTTGGACAGCCACCTCTTGGGGGTTTTTTGACACTGCTTAGCTCTTTCATAGGAAGAGGATGCAAGTGTTTGCTCTGTCTTCATCATCTTCTTGCTGCTCATGATCTGAAAGACCTTTATCACTCCCTTCCCTTCCTTAAGATGTGTCCTTTCTAGGCTAAGGTATCCTAGCCTCTTTAGTTTTTACTTGTGGAGATTCTATTCATGATCTTCAGTCATCTTTGTTGCCCTGTCCCATAGTTTTCCCAGCTCTACTGTTCACATTTTTGCCTTGGATCTCTTGGCAAATGTAGCATAAAAAATGGTTGGCCACATTTTTTAAATAAGAGTGAATGTCAGTGGAATGAACCTGAAGGAGAGGGATGCCAAAGGCCTGTGCAGGAATGTGGAATGGGAAGAGCAACCCTTGAGTCTTCTGGCCCCTTTGAGAATTCTCCCTGTGTGTACGGAATAAAATGCCAGGGGACCTGGGAAGCAGAAATTTTTGGAGATGGGTTGTTAAGTTTATCACGACAACGTCCTCTCATTGTTGGTATTGATCTTAGTCTGAACACAGGTACCATCATCTAAAGTGTAAAAGCAGATGCAATCCATAAATTTTCTATAATCTAAACATACTGATAAACTCTACCACAGTATTTATTTGACCTTTTACCAAAACCAGGAATGAAACTACCTGTTGGTAGCTGGAAAATTGAAAAATAGTGCTTACTTTTCAGCATTGGAGGAAAAAAATGCCAAACTCTGTGATCATGTTAGCTTTAAAAGGAAAAAGTCAGATTAATCAGGGTTTGCAAGGCACACATAACATGTTATTATATTTGCTATCCAGACATTATTTGAATCTGCAAAATACACTTGTTAATGCATTGCAGTAGACGGCTCAGGTTTTTTCTGGCATCAGTTAACATTGCTTTAATCTGTGTTTTTCAGCTGCCTGTAGACTTTTTGTTTGGGTGTGATGCATTTTTTTTAAAGCAAAAAACATAAGAAGTTCTTCTGCATTTTGTATAGGGTTGTCACAGGCCGAATGGGAGCTTCAGACAAAGTTTATCAGAGAAGCCCTCCCGTTGAGTCAGGAGGTGCAGAAAGGACCCCCTTGCTTTCTAAACTCCTTCTCAGAGAGGAGTTCTCAATGCAGCTGGATCCAGGCTTAGCCCCAGACTTTGTCAACTTTGTTCATGTCTAAAGGCTTATATAGGTGTAATTGAACTTCACATAACTCAAATCTCCTGTAGGATTAAGGCTGGCAAACCAGATATATTTATATAATAATAAGTGATTTATTTTGATAATGATTAGACTGAAAGTTCTCAATCAGAATTATTTACTACACAGTAGAGGCAGCTGTGATTTCTAGTATAGTATAATGCACTATTTTTGAAACAATATCAAAGGAATTATATTAAAGTTAGCAAAAGCAATTATTCAGTAGAGATTGATGTTACTCACCCATACCAATGATTTTGGGCAAATCTCTGTTGCTCACCCTCCAGGATGTCCCCACTCAAGGGAGGAACCTCTGCACACACTCCAAGGAGGGGTGTGTTAGAAGACCTTGCCACCAAACACTGGGATTGGGCTTTTATAGGATAGAGTGTCAGTCGTGTGTCTCCTGGCCAGCTGTGCCAGCTCAGCACCTTCAGTTATCAGTGGTGTCATTGTTGGTTCCTTTATCAGGTACTTCACCAGGTCTGCCACATCTTCTCCTCCCTGTCAGGAGGCTGAACTTTGGGATTGATGAGTTGGGCTGGTTTCAGCATTCTTCAACACCAAAAGCAGCATGAGACCCCTTCTCCTTTCAGCACAGACAGCTCTGTAAATAGGGCATTGTTCCAGTTGTTTTATCCCCCACTCCAGGCAGAGCATCCTGCTGCAAGGGTCAAGTGAAATTAAGAGTATTGCAGTAATAATTCCCCATTGTGTCTTCACTTTCTTACAGCACTTACCCTTGGGGCAGGAGAACTTCCAGCTGCTGGTTGGTGTGGCTCTATGAGCAAAACACAGCACAAGTAATAAAGTGAAATAAGTCACAATGTCTTACTCAAATCTGCCAGTAGATCCTCACATCACCTTTCATTACCTGGCAGCCATAATATCAGACAGTAAATTGGAGTTTGAAGTTGGTTTTGCCCAGTCATTTCTTTTAAAATACGGATGGTGTTGAAGGGAACGTAGCAGGAGTGTAACATGCCATCACACACTACCTGCTTTATCTTCACGCAATACAGACTTTATTGGAGAGGATCAGATTAGCCACAACGATTGCTGTTATCGATAATGAAAATACATCTGGAAATCCAAGTGTTTTAAGACCCCATCTGATGAGCTGTGAAGCCTATCTTCGACTATGAATTTTTTATTTTTTACAGCTGAGTGCTTGTTTCCATTTCTAGGACATAATTCAACATGGGACTAATGAATTATGTAAAATCAGCCTGCTGGTCTGTTCTGGGGAGCGGGACAGAGTGGCTGAGGGCAAGTGCACTCGCCTCGTTGTTATACTTGAGGTACTTTGGATGGAGAGTGGCTGCACATCCCTGTGTTGTTTTGCCTTCCAGATCTCAGACAGACAATGAAGGGAACGTAACAGCTGAGGCCAGCACAGGAGGGGTCAGCATGGATTCTGCTCTTTATGTCAAAACTGCCCAGCCTGCCCTCGAGGACCTCTCAG
The DNA here is from genome assembly GCA_013397055.1 of Pachycephala philippinensis. Classification (NCBI taxonomy): domain Eukaryota; kingdom Metazoa; phylum Chordata; class Aves; order Passeriformes; genus Pachycephala; species Pachycephala philippinensis. The sequence continues at coordinate 536,282 of VWZT01016910.1, read as the reverse complement.
GTATGTCTTGCAGCATGACCTGTGACTGGCTGTGGGCTGGTTAAATAAGAATGGGCTACAGAAAGTTGGTTTTATTCCTGATGCTTTAGTTCTTAATAACTGTATTTCTTTCAGCTCTTCAGCAATGAAAACAGGGTGTCAATAATTTGAACTCTAGATGCTTAAGTTCAGCACAATAGTGTGCTCCCCAAATTTCTTGAAATCATTAGGAATTCTGCCTACTTAATGTTTTTCTAGGAGACGTGCAGCGTTTTTTAGGATTAAACTATTATAAGGATCCTAAGAATGCCCAGGCATTTCATATTTTTTGTTTTCTTTTAAAAACTTTGTTTTGGAGTTTACAGAAGAGACTGTGTTCATTTCCTTGATGTTTTGGTTTGGAGGAATCTCAGTATCACTCACGTGAATCTGATCAATTTGAGAAATAGCCTTCGCAGCACAATCCAACTACACTTTACTGTGTCCAGCATACAGAAGCTGAAACTGGTTGTAACTAGAATATGAGCAGTCTAAATTAGAAAGTACCTCCTATATTTATCTAGAGTTCCTGCTACTGTAAGAAGCATATGCTAGTTAGCAAAAAATTTTAAGCTTATCAATATAACAAAGTGATTTTCAGCAACCATATTCTGTTAGAATCTGTTAGATTCTACTAATGTGATCTAAAATGTGTTTTTAAAGTCACAGTCTGATCTCCTCCTGTCCCCATTTCAGCAATATCTATGACTTTGCTTACCGTGTGCTATTGCAGGATACCTCACCTGCAGAATATTTCAGGTTTTTTCATCTGCTTAGTCTTGGTGTCCCCCAGTTGAATGTGGGGTTTGAAACCAAATGGTCTCCTTGGAAAAGTGATGTGGCTAAAAGTTTCCCAGTGAGATTAATTTCATACTGCATTGCATATTCTGTCACTGCTGCCTTCACACCTGTGTGCTGAGGGCAAAGGCGAGAGGCAGAGTCACTGGTGAGGAGAAGGGCTGCAGGAATGCCTAAGTGAGCATATCTGTGTGTACAAGTTCTGTATGGGTGGATTGAGTACTTAAAAGGCAAATAAAAGGCACAAGGGGTAAAATCCTTGAGAACATTTTTGGGCTTATATTTAAATATGAGCGTTTCAAGTAAGAAACAGAGTGTCCAGCTGCTTAAACTTTTTCAGCATTACCTCTTAGTCATCATATTGGCTGGGCTGGATGTATTTCAGCCTGCAAGCTGAGAAGTGTTTCTGGATCACAAAAGGTCTTCAGTTTTTAATGACAGATGTTATGTAAATACAAACTATTACTCAACAAGAATATGTAAGTTTTGGGATCCAAAGGCGGAAGACAGCTGACAGCCTCAAACAAGGAAGATGCAAACCCCAGCTGTGCACAGCCAGACCCGACAGCAGCATCCATAAAGGGGCCTTGGGGAAAACAGAGCAAACTAAACAAAATAATCCCTCAGCCCAAATGAATTAGAAGAAATAAGGCACAGATATCTTCTGTCCTTGCATAACATCCATTGATGCTGTTTATTTAAAAGCACATATAAAACATAAGAGAGCATTGGTAGGGAAAAATGGAAGCAGAATTGTTTCAGAATAAGGATGCTGCCTGCTCATGAGGAGCTAAGTGATTTCAGAATTAAGCTCTAGGGGCCAACTATCCAGTATCTGTCTTTTAAGTATACTTACAATTTAACCAGTGGAACGTCATTTAAGTGAAAATTTGGTATCAATTTAGGCATAAGATTGATCTCAGTAGAAACTGGTTTAGTTTGTCTCCTGTGTGTTTTCCTAAGAAGTCACCTACCATTTGCCTTCACATCTATGAGAGAAATGATCTGTAAAAGAGCACTGTGACCTTTGTTAAGCTAAAGGCCTATAAATATTTTATGTTTTTTACTGCAAAAATTTGTAGATCCGTGAGTATAGAAAATGTTTTCTGTCCCAGAGACCCGCTGGTCTAAAGTAATCAGTCTTGTTAGGTGGATGTTTCCAGTCCAGCCAGACCATAATTGTTTGACCCTCTGGCTTAAGTGAATATAACTCAGGGAGATGATTTCCCAGGGAGTAGAAACTGATTAAAAGAAAAATGCTCACATGGGCACTAAGCACTTTGGTCAGTAGTTTGTAGCACTGCTGCTTTGTAGGCAACAGTGTGTGAGTGGTTTTTTTCTGTGCCACCAACCTGGCATCTTTTAGAAATGTGAAATTTAAAGCAGAGAATGTAGAAAGTTCCAGCAATGTCTTTTTAATCTGGTTCTTAACACTTCTGATGTGTGTAATATATAGATATCCATCTAAGCTAGCAATCGTGTGGGTGCCCAGCATCCTGGCAGCTCAAGAATGCATCACTTGTACAGAGAAGGCTGATATAAAATGTGAAAAGTTTTACATTTACTGTAGTATTTTCTTTAGTCATGAGTTGTAAACCCTTTAGAATGAAATAATTTCCTTCTGTGCCCAACAGAAGCTTTGTGACAGTTTTTTGGAGGTTTTCTGTTCCAGCTTTCAGCTTACAAAGAATATGCTGGCACTACTAGAAATTCACTTAGAGGGTTTAACTCTATAAAGCTCAGCTGAGGTAGCAACCAAAGCATTTCTGAATTGACAGCTGAGAGCATGTAAATAAATTATGCTGAGGCACTAATTAAATTATTAATTTGATAAAATGAAATTATGCTGAGGCAGTAGGAAGACTTTTTTGGTTTTGTGTACATAAACTCTACTTTTAAAGAGCAGGACATGAATGTGTTTTAGAACAAAGTATTTAAAGAAAAGGATTTCTAAATGCCATGAAAACTAAGTCATCCCCCAATTTTGTGTCATGTAGCATATTTTAGGAACAGTAACTGTGTTGTGATGTTGACAAGCAAAACCTTTTGTTATTTTACCTGAAACATCACTCAGCATGGAGCACCCAGTCAGCACCCTGTTTATGGAAAGCTGTTATTGTAGAATGAGATCTGTGTGAAACAGGACGAAGAAGATCTAGTCAAAATACAGCATTGGAGAAATTGCCTGTGTCAGGTTAATGTTAATTATATCAATATATGAGATGGAAGGGGTGGTATTGATGGAGTGTATATTCTAATGAGGTTGAAAGTTAACCAGAATTCAAACTGGGTCATGTGGGAGATGACAATACAGCAACATCTCAAAGGCAGCCTGTGCAAGGAAGGTAACGCTGCAGAGCTCATTTCAGTCAGGATGTGATGGCGGCAGGTGCCTGCCAAGGGGAATGGAATCTCAATGCTAACCAGCTTAGAAAGTCAGTAAAAAAGTGCATTTGAGTCAGATTCAGACACAGGTAACAGCTCAGTTCTGTGCTGTTTCCTGCCTGGTCCTTACTCATGGACCTTACTTACCTCATGGTCCTTACTTATTCCCCTGTAGGAGAGGACCCAGAGACTCGGCGGTTGCGAACGGTGAAAAACATCGCCGACCTTCGGCAGAACCTGGAGGAAACCATGTCCAGTTTACGGGGAACCCAGGTCACTCACAGGTAAGGGCACCACGGTGTTGATAAGAAAATGGAAACCACTGTGCTCTTACTTTACATCTCTTACACTTGGCTGAGTTGCATCCTTAGAAAAATTCTTAACACTGACAATGGGAGATACTGATCTTGTAACTTTTGTCTTTTATGCACGGAACTTGAATAAAGTTTGCTGGTTATTGAGATGCATGATGAGGAATTGATGGGATGGGTTGTGTATTGACTCAAAGGTCAAGAATAACCACTTCTTGTTAAATGTGTGAGGTGATGTTTGAATATAAGTTACAGTTTAAAATGTTTATTCTTAGTGTTGAGTAACTTCAGTGCATTACACCTCTCTCCACCTATGTGTAATATTTTGTTTAAATAAGAGGTGAACTGTGCTTGACCCACATTATCAAGTGCATAACTTAAATTCCTGACCAAACTTTGGACAAACAAATTTTTCTAATATTGTTAGTCATCCCCTGTATGTAACTGCTTTTTCTTTGTAAAGCAGCATTTGGAAATCTTCAGCAATATTTAAAATATGCTGTAAATAAACAAAGTTTGCTATTACATTTAAACATTATGTGAGTTAGATCTTTTCAGTGTTGAACAGGAAGTTTGGGACAATAAGATGTTTGCCCCCTAATGAGGTCGGGGTCCTGCCTAATGCTTGGTGCCTTCCGTAGCCCAGCCCTAAATGACTTTATTGGGGGAACACTTTGTGTTTTGGCTTTGTATCTAAAACTGAAGCAGAGCTTCCAAAGATGAACTCCCAAAGAGATTTTTCTTTGCAAGTTTCAATTAATGCAAGAGCTCTTTATGGTTTAATTATTATAACCAGAGGTAAAAAGGTTTTTGCAATTTACACGTAACATTATATTGAGAATGGTACAGTGCTGTTTATTTTTACTAATATCCACAATAAATAAAAAAAAGTGGAACTTAATTGAGCAGGAAAGGAATAGAGGAGTTCATGTGGATAAGAGAAGTTGCAGCTGTGGATTACCTGCAAATAAATTAGCTGCAGCTCACCTATGAGTATTCAGAGTGTAGTCTTGCAATCTGTACACATCACCTGAAAACTCACGGTGCAGTCTCATTTTTAGGGTTCTGTATATAAATATTACCAATATTTTTAAAAATATACATAACTCATGAATATATGAGTAATTAATTCTTTTTTCGGCGTTTGGGTTTGAACATCTTCAAAGCAATTCATAGTTCATTATTGGTTTGTTAATATGCAAAATATATTTTGAAAAAAAAATTTTTGGCCCTTCTTCTTACTTTTTTCATTTAATCCTCTCCGTGGTGTAGAAATAGCTCCCATCTTGGTGCTGGACACATCTCCAGAGTTAGAATTTTCATGAATGCAGACAATAAAAGGAAATATATCAGAAAAATAGTACTTCAGCAGGTTTTCCTTTCATCAGTTTATTATCCCACTCCCTCACCTAGAGTGGCAAAACCACGGTGTAATGGAGTTATATGGGCTTGAAGAGGAGAAAGCTATGCTTTGATACTGTGGATAATCCATTAAAAAGCTCCTGCTTAAGTCTTCTCTTGTATGTAGAGCACCTGCTGGCCTGGGTGCAAGAGTCTCTTTAGGAACATGGGAGGAGGACTGGAAAAGTGGAAAGAAGGGATTTACTGCTGTGTTGCAGCAGTAAATTTTTAGTGCTGTTCTGTACAATCTGTGAGTGTCTTAGTGAGTGTTCAGGGCCTTGGAAGCATCTGGAATCTCACAGCATTCCGTGTAACATTTGACCCGGTGCATCTCTCCTTTCAAGCACGCTGGAGACCACGTTCGACTCCAACGTCACCACGGAGATCAGCGGCCGCAGCATCCTGAGCCTGGCGGGGCGGCCGACGCCGCTGTCGTGGCNCGTCCCTGGGGAACGGCTACCCTCCGCGCGGGAACGCCAGCCGCTTCGTCAGCGCCGAGCCGGGCGCCGGCCGCTACCTGTACTCGGCGCCGCTGCGGCGGCAGCTGGCCACGCGCGGCTCCAGCGTCTGCCACGTGGACATCGCCGACAAGGCCGCCGACGACATCGACCTCGAGGGCATCGCCATGGACGCCACCGGCTACATGAGCGACGGCGACGTGCTGGGCAAGAACATCAGGGCTGACGACATCACCAGCGGGTGAGTTAACGCCTCGCTTCGTTAATGGCACTTCCATTCTGTCCGTGGCACTGTGTTTCCATGATTACTCGGAGAAATACTAAGTGCCAACACCAAAGATGTTCTACTCGTTTTAATAAGTCTTTGGAGAGACAGCTCATCATCACAGAGGGATTTAAACAAAACTCAACTTTTTAGGAAAATATCCCTAGATATGAAGAGATTCTTGCATGGGGTTAAATGTTTTCCTGAGTCAAGGCTCATTGTGGTTGCAACATTTGTTCGTGCCCACGAGGTGGAGGGAGTGAGGCACGTTTTGTACTTGGCTGAACTCCTTTGCTATCTGAGGCAAAACTTTGAGGGGCCAGTTCACTGGAAGGAAATGAGTTTGCATCTCTGTGTTAGGTAAAATAGTGGTACATGCTACAAAAAATTTAAAGAACAAGTCAGTGTGCAGAAGTATGAAGTGATAGACGATTGTTAACAAGGTTTTACATCAGCATTTTGTCTCTGCCTTGAATGGAAAAAGCATTTGTTCTTTGCTCCAAAGTCAGTATTCAATTCGTCTATTTGCAGTTCCTACTATAAAACAGTCATTGTTAATTAGCTCGAGTACATTAGCAGTGGATTGATGTTAAAACTGATTTTTGAGAATTAAATGGCTTTTTTATGGTTTTTTTTTTTCCTGTGGCAGCCCTGTCTGGTCATCTTGCATCCCTTGCTTTTCTGTTNTTTTTTATTAGTGACATTTCTAGTGGTGTTGGCTTTTTTGGAAGATACAGTGTCTCTTACTGGAATCCAACTGCTGCTTTGTCATTAACTTAAACAGTTAAGTTACACCATCTGGAAATCTCCATTAATTCTGTCCCTTACGAATATTTGGATATTTTCACACTTTTTGAAAAGTCAGACACTTTCTTTTTAATGCTTCATTAGGGAAGCATATAGTAAAGTAGCTGATGCAAAAATCAGTATAAAATTCTGTTTCAGATAAAACACCAGTAGCTGTTGCTGCATTAATAATGCATCAAATCACTAAAGCACCTTGTGTTTTCCTCATATAAATCAACTTACACCTGGATTTTGTAATGTTTATTGTAGTAACAGTTACTGCTTTTCCTCTTGACTATGAATTCTATTCAAATTTGTGGCTGTAGTTTTGGTCTGGAAGTGAGGAAAGTAAATTCTAAGTAGCACTGTGGTTCCCATAAAACACCTCGAGTGGTAGTTGAGAATTATCCCTGGCAGAGCTGTGTCAGCTCAGGCTTCTGCTGCTCATAGAGGAGCCCCAGTCTTTGCAGATCTTTACGTTGTGTATAAAATTCAGATTCCAGATGGAGGAAAAGGAAAGAATAGAAAAGCTGTCAAATTTATGAATGATATTGCCAGAGAAATCTGTGCCTTCACTCATCTCTGTGTATCATTTCCTTTTCTGTATCTGGTCATCCTGCAAGGTAAAAAATGGGAGTCTCCATAGTCTGAAAGTACAAGAGTGGTGTTTAGATTCTGGGTTATGAAATGGTTTTGCCAGTTGGCGCCTCTGTCACCAAAGCAGTGAGTTATATACCAAGAAGGATTAATATAGCAGAAGAGTCACATACTCCACCCCACCTCACTCTTGGCCTTGAGTGTTGGGACATCTTTAACGCAGTACCTGACTTTTTTCCCCACTAGTTTTTAAAAGAGTCAGATACTTTTCACTTTTTACTCATGTAATAGCCAGATACTGATAAATGCGATCTCAGTTTAAGGTCCTTAGGACAAGAAGTGTGTACAAATATATTTTTCTTTTTCACGTCTTTTGCCTTTAGCTACAAAAGTCTGTTTTGTTAAATAGTGTGAGTTGGTTTATCAATTTATAAATGACACTGTTGGAGTCATTGACTAAGTTGCAAGGACAGAATTGGTATTGTACGTCAATCCATTGTTGGCAAGATCCAGCTCCATTTCCAGGTTGTGGACAGCGTTTGGAGATGGGCAGTTTGGGGGTCCTCTCCTTGCTGCACTGGTGGGCATTTGGAGGGAGCATTGCTCCAAGCAGCCCCACAACGTTGGGGTTGCAGTCTGTAGGGAATAATCATGTGAGTGATTCCCTGAGAAGGGGATATTGCAGTATTAAATTGCAATAACAGCGTTCCAATATTAATGGAGAAGGATGAAAAAATAAGGGTGTTACCTTTGGTGACACCTAACGATGCTGGGTTGCTGTCTCCAGTGTGAACAGATGTTTGGTAGCCTGTTCCATAAGTTATATTCCCCAATGTCTGTTTAGTTCAAATAGTAAAAAAAAAATTGGATGGCATTGTGTTTTTGTGGGAGAGGAATAATAAACTGCTTAGAAATCGGAGAGGTTGCTTGTAAAGAAAGCATCCGTGTGACTTGCTGCAGAACAAATCACCAAGATCAATGGGAGGGCAAACAGGCTCAACATTTCCAGAAGCTGAGCTACACTGTGTGGAGAGCAGCACAAGAGGGTATTTAGAGCATGAATAGCTCTTTATTAGCTGGTATGTGTTTCACTTTGTCATTTTTCAGAATTGCTACAATCCTGGAGTCTGAAAACCTTGGATCTGTGTTTTCATTGGCAAACTGATAGGGAAGGAAGCCAAAATATTTGTTACAGCCAAAATAAATCCAATAGCCAAGAAAAACTAGTTTAGCCCTGTGATCCTGGTGCTTTCTCTGAAATGTACTGGGTCATGGGAAGTTTCGTTTGGCCTCCCTTAATGAGTCTGCTCAAGCAGAGCTCTGGCAGACACCGGGATTGCTTTCTTAGGGTTAGGAAGAGTGTCCTTGCCAAAGGGACAGAGAACAGCTCTTAAACTAAGCAAGTCTCCAGGGGGTGGATCAAAGGTAAGAAGTTGCCTTATTTGCAGGGTCTAAAACACAACCCAGTGATGAAGCAACAGGAGTAGGATTCGTGTGAGGTGGGGACTGAGACCTCAGCCCACTCCCTTTGGTGGCTGGCTGAGCTGGAGGCTCAGAGCCTCATTGGGAAGTGGCACCTCAGAGCCCAGAATTGTCTCACTTCTCTACCCCAAAGGTTGTCCCAGCTGGGCATGTTAATTCTCATGGATTTTTGCATTTGTTCAGAAGGTTTTTGTCCACTTCAGTCTCCCTCTGGCTACTAAAGTACACATTCCTACCTTTTTTTGTCTCCTTAGCCCCATTCTCTCTAATGAGATGTAGAGTTAATTTTCTTTTTTCTCTTACTGGAATGCAGCAACAGGGCTGTTGGTCAAAAAAAAAAGCCTTTTATAATTATTTTCTTTTCATTTAATTAATCCCCTCTCCCTGTTTTAATTACCCAAAGTGTGCAGCTTTCTGTGCAGAATTAACAGAGTGGATATACTGATTAGTGCTGGTCACAAGTTTTCTCAGGAAATGGCTTTGGGTCTGCAAACACACCTTTGTCAGAATCACTTTTTGCAGAAGCATGGCTGTTCCAGCTGTGTTCCAACACTGGTCAGGGGCACTGTGCTAAAATTCTCCTTGCAGCCACCTCCCGTGGGTGCAGTGGTTGTTGTTGGGGGAATACATTTTACCATTTTATTCACTTCCCTGTATTTGATGATTTGGTGGTGATATATTCCCGTTCCACATCTCTGTTTCCACAACCTCTTAATGTGTTTGCATGCACAATCCTCATGGGGTTATGATTCCTTCTTGTTTATTCAAACCTTTATGCTCCCTGGGGATTGTTTTAGAAGCACTGGAAGCAGTTGAATTTGGAACGTGGAGGAAAGATGCTAAAAGGGAGAAAAGGCCACTTTCCCCAGGACTGGGGAATCAGGCTTTGCTCCTGCTTCTGCTCAGGTCTTAGCACTGTTCCCTTCATGGACCAAAACCATCATTGAAATAGAGTTCTGAAGTAGGCCTACATTTAGGAGTTACATCTGTTGGGAGGCAAAAAAGAGCTGAAATTGAGGATCAATTTCACTGAATGCTGAAGTGTAGTTGGTGTTTGTAGGATTCTCGCAGCTCAGTTTCTTGGTTTTGTGCTATTTACCAGTCAGACAGTGACGCATTTTCTTCAGATGTCAGGGTCATAGGTGGTATAACAGACCTCTGCTAGGGCTGAGGTTTCACAGGAGGAGGAGAAGGACTCTGCAGTTTGCTGCTAATGAGAATTTGTTACTGGTAACAGTAGGTGAGACAAACCCTTTCCTTCTAAGCTGTCTGCAGCAGGAGTGGTTGCTGCTCCAGGTAACTCGTGGCTGGCTGGAAATCAGGAATGGCTGAGCCAGTCCTGGGCTGAGTGAGAACGTGTGTGCCCTGTGCATGGATTTAATGCTCTGTCTATGGGCTTATTCTGACCTATTTCTTTCCTATTCTAACTAATAATAGTTATTATCACTGTATTTTTTTCTGTATGCTCTGAGTTACAGTGTATTAGTCATTTACTGGACACTGCTCTCTAAATGATATGGTTTTAGTGATAAGGTTTCATCTAAATACAGTGGATGGGTGAAACTGCATTCCTTTTATGGCTCTAGCACTTCAACATGACTAAGACTCATTAGGAGGTTTATTTTATTTTTCTTCTGTGTTTGAGCAGAGTGTTTATTTGAACTGTCTTTTGTCTTGCTAGGGCAGAATACTTCTACATTTTGATCTTTTCAACATTGCAGAATAGTATCTATATATGGTAAATGGATAATTAACACAAATAATGAAGGGGTCGGGCAAGCAAACTCAAAAGTTTGACTTTCATGAAAAGGGGTAAGGAAACATTGACTTCTGACTTCATAGCAAAGAAGGTTGAAACTGAATTTGGATTTAAAGTCATAGACATCTTGGTGCTGTAAGAATGAAAGAAAAAAATATGCCAGTGTTTAAATAAAGACAGTATTCTTATTCCAAGAACTGTACTTACAGTTTTTAGTGGGAGACATGAGTAGGATATTGCACAAGCATTTTCAATATTAATAATTTCGTATATTGTTTTAAGTATTCTTAAATATTGCACTAATTTCAGGAGTAGTTCTTGTGTCAGCTCCATCAAGACGACTGTTTTATCAAGAGATATCTCAGATAACACGCTCTCCTAGAACCTTTCTTGCAGTGTAGGATTCAGCATAGGAAGACAATGTAGGCCTATGAGTTATAACCTTAGATATCAGCTTTTCTTTTCAGTATAATGGTAAAATACCCATGTTAGGTCACATGTAGTGTTAAACGAATGCAATAGTTGTGGTGTTTGGTATTTTTGCTTACTTCTACACACTGACCTATTGTTAATAGTTACCAAAGTATCATTTAATAGCAGTTACCCCGTTCTGGGCTTTTTTCTGTAATAAACACCTCAGCAGTGTTTGAACTACTGCATCAGTGCCAACAGGTTGTTGTAATTTGAGTGAAGGGACAGTTTCTAAAGGATAAAATAGGGTCCCAGTCCGGGGCTAGCCAGTAGAGGGGGATGCAGTCATTCACACTGTGTCGATGTGGCTCAGCTGCAGGAAAAGAGTGGGCATGAGGGAATAATCCAAAGTCGCTGTGGAGTTACTCTTCCTCTGCTGCTGACGCTGCTGGGAATCTCTGGAGAAGCTGCGACCCCTCCTTAATCCTGTTTGGTCACAGGTCATTCCTCTCCTGAACAGAATTGGAGAGGATGATGAAAAACTGATCACTGATAGCTTAATTCTAGACTCTGAGATAGAATTCAGGCATTGAAATCAAGATTGTCATGTGCAAAGCCCCAGTGGTTTTGGCTGATTCTTGTGGACCTTCAGCTGGCTTCAGGCCAGCAGCCTGGGGGTGGTGATGCTTGGTGGGTGTGAGTGTTGCCCTCTTTCCAGTAATGAGTTTCCCACCCGTATTTCCCTGGGGTCCAGAGTGACATTTTGCACACCTGAAAGGACTGACCTCTCGGGTGTTTTCCAGTCTGACTCCAGCCCAGTCCGCCTGGGCTGACTAGATTTTAAAAAGAGTTTTAAAAGCAGTGGTGGAGCAGGCCTCCTCCTTGAGGTGAAGGTGAATTTGAGGTTGAGGTGTCCTTGGCTGACAGATGGAGTGAGTGTTGGAAAGAGGATCATACACTGGAGACTCTCCTCTGGAACAGGAACGGGTGCAGCCATGTGAGAGACACTTTCTTTCAGTCTAATATTCTTTTATATGGTCGCCGTCCGCCCCAGGTAGGCGGGGTGAGCTGGTGGCAGAGGGTCTAGCAGAGGCAAGGAGAGAAGGGGAAGGACGGAGGGAACGGGAAGAAGCAGGGGATGGGGGAATCCCTTGTCTGGCCTGTTCTGCCTTTAGCACCTCCAGGATGGTAGATGCTAACTGCGCGAACTCGGCTCTTCTCTTTTCCCGCCACTCAATCCGGCTCTGTATCTCCCTCAG
>VWZT01016910.1:488211-524213 GCA_013397055.1 Pachycephala philippinensis | reverse complement strand
GCTTGGCCCCGCCCAGTGGGCGTGGCCTATTTTCCCGCCGTTCAGGGGGAAGGAGGGGCCCAGTAGGGAGGGGGATCCTCCCAGGGGGCGTGGCCTTCCTCCTGATGGGCAGCCATCTCTTCCAACTCAAGGTCACCCAGAGGAGAGGCTGAGGGGCCTAGTTCTGAGGGAATGACTCCCACATTATATATTGGCAGCTTCTCTTTGGCTACCAATATCTAAGACTGCTCATTCCACAGGAAACCAGTTTCTTCAAAAGCTCAGTCAGAAGTTGTTGTTCTGGATGTGGGGACGTGTAGGAGCAGCAGCCACCCAGCTCCCTTACAGGCTACAGTGTCCTTGGAATTCCTTGCCTGCAGTCTGCTGGAAGCTGGGAAGACATAGAAAAAAATTTAGCCTTGGACAGCGGTGCCCAAAAATTGTTATCTGATGGCTTCTGAATGACTTATGTGCCAGGCAGTTTTGACACATCTACAAGTAGAAAAGTATTGATTTCACAAAAGCCACTTATTTCTGCAGATTTCTCTTTTTTTTTTTTCCTCATGAAAAAGGTCAGAGCATGAAGTAGTTAATGGGATGAATTTGTTTTGCTTTTTGACTGGTTTGAACAATGTGAATAAGCAGCACCATTCATGCTATTAGTGATTAACACGTGAGAGGTTTCTCTAAATAAACTGTGAAACTAATATATACTTACTAAGTTTTGCATAATCTCATTTTTCCTGTTTTACCTGTTAGTGGAACAGGTATCTCCTCCTTTCCAGCAGTGATTAGGATTTTTGAGTCTGCAAGTAATTTGTTCAGGGTTTACTCCGTGTTTGGGTTAAGCATCTGCAAAACAATTCATAGTTCATTCATTAGTTTGTTAATTATAAATAGTTACTGATTATTAGTAAAAGTCTATTAATTTATAAATTATACACTGCCTTAGATATAAATTAAATTTTATGAATTGAGCAATAGGTTTGCGCTTCTATGAACCCGAACTGTAGTATTTGGTCTAATAATAGGGCATTGTATTAGGAGTCCCTACCTGAAAGCTCAGGACCTAATCCTGTTCCTAATGTTCTTGGTGAAATTCACATGGATCAATAATGCAATTTAAACCAGCCACAGGCTTGTAGACAGGGTCTGTGTTCAACCCTTTGGTTAGAGGGATCAAGTACTGACTGAGTACTGATGCAAGTCAGGCAAGAGCAGTGATTGGAAAGACTTTGGGGGATAAAACATGGGAAAAGCCCACATGGTCTAATGCCAGTGCTATGATGAAAAATGCAGATCAAATTCGTACTAAACGGAGAAATTTGGAGTTGTCCTGATCCAGCTGTTAGGGTAGCATTTCCTTTTAAGTCAGATGTAGGAGTTATTTGTAGTTGCAATAACAGGATGGTTTTGATCCCATTCAGCATATTTCAGAAACAGCACTGGGGAATTCTCTGCTGCGGGTTTTTAGCGATTGGCAAAGTTAGAGTTGTTCTTTGATACTCAAAGCTCGTTAAGCCTCTTGATCTCGTTTAACTGACTGTAATGACGAGACAGATGAAGCCTAGTGAAAATAGAGATTTAAAGGAAAGCATTAAGGGTAACAGTGTTACTGCTACATCAGTAAGAGAACACTTCCGCATGTCAAAGCAGATGTTGATACGTGAAATAATTCCCCCAAGCTTTTTGCTTCTGAAAGTTTCAAGCTCTTGGGTTGCTGGGCAAATCCTCTGCCCAGGAGACACCTGGACAGCTATTTCCACACCAACCTGTAATCCAAAGCACCAGGAGGAAGGCAGGAGCACCCGAGCTGCCAGAGTCAGGTCCCCTGTGGGGCACGTTGTTGCTCTCATGCTTGTGGGATTGGGATCATGGAGCTACAGGATCCTGAGCAGGTCAGGGTAGGCTTGCCCGGTCTGTTGAGTGTCGCTGATTTACCTGCTGCTCCTTCTCTTCCTAATCCTTAAGTAAAGAACGCTTTTCCCTTGGCTATCTATTTTCAAACTTGGAAAATTCATATTCATGCATGAAGGAGTGAAATTAATATATATGAAGTGGTAGAGTTGTCAGACCATAAAAGTAAGTGTGCTGTTGGCTGGCTGTATCCATCAGTAAGTAGGGAGTGCAGACAGAAGTCAAGTGATTCAGACCGCTGGGTTTTGCTGATCCCTGGCATAACCCATTCCTGTTTCCTCTGTGTGCCTTTCAGGAAAGGGGAATAAATCACTTCAGCATCAGAAATACCCTAAAAATATTAAACTTGGAAGGGCTTGTTACAGCACTCAGAATTTCAGAGGCACAGAAAGAGTGTATTTGGCTAAAGAAAAGAGAAGCTTAAAGGTCTGGGTTGTCCAAAGCAAATTACTTTATGCCTGTAATGCAGGGCAGGGAGCCACTTTCTAATAGGAAAAAAGTGTCACCTAGAAAGTGGGCTAGAAGTCCTAATTGTGTGTTAGAAATGCATAATACTGCTCTTGTTTAACCTGAGTCTTTTCATGTTGGCAGAAATTTGTTAAATTTCTCTTTCCTTGCTGATGAAGAGCGAAACTATAGTGATGAGTATTTGTACATTAATTCCTGGAAAGATTAGAAACTCCTTTTAACCAACATCATCACTGTTTTCACTGTCCATTCATTAAATATTATTATATTCAGCTTCATTAAAGGTAGTCATTCCCCTCTGGCTGGTGGTACCATTCATAAAGCATCTGTGAGATTAAATTTTTTGTACAATTTACCTGTCTCTATAAAAGTCAGAGTCTGGATACTATGCTTTTCCCCAGATCATGTATTTAAACTTTTTCTTATTTTGGGGCATGTAAAAAAATACTCTTAAGTCCTGTTTGTTTTGCACTGACTGTGCTTGCAGAATTTTTAGCAGTCATGAAGCTAGCAAGGCTTTTAGTGCAAATTTGTCATGATTTTTAATATGAAAAGTCAGATAAATTACACTTAAGCCTAGTACATTGGTTTGGACTGCAGTGTGTCGTCGTAGAGGAGAGGCCAATATTTACTGGGTTCCACTTTGTGTGGATGTGATAGGACAATAAATTCCAGTAACTTTGAGTACTGTTACAGTTATATGCAGGATAATACTTCCTGGTCTTGTTTCTCCTGAGTAAAACACTGGAAGATTTTCTGTAGAAAAATATGCCTTCATTGTATTCTCCCTTCTCATAAAGCAAAAATCTGCAGCAATAATAATGTATTCATAAGGGCAAGACAGTTTCTTAAAGCCAAGACAACTGAAGTTTGAAGGGATGGAGAGGAAGGAAAAGAAATGCCTCAAGGTTTGTGGCACCAGTAACTTTTAATCTCCTCTCTACTAACCAATGGATAGTAAGGAGGGTTTTCTTTCATTTATTTTAAAGTGAATTTATTTTAAATGTGTTTTTCTCCACAGACTTTAGAAGCTAGTACCTTTCCTTCTTCCTTCACCTCGCTGTTGCATGCAGGACTTCAGGCATCATTGGTTTTGGCATCTTTTCTGAATTAAACATTCCTGGGTAGAGGATATTGCGTGAAATAAAAACAAGATATAAAGCTTTCAAACTGTGATTACACAAACCTGTTTCAAAATACAAAAGTGTCTCCTGTGTTGTTCTGGCATGTAAGAAACCTGTCCTGTTGGTGTGGGGGGTAAAAGTCATCGTTTATGGCTGTGCTTTTTCACATGGGCTTGTTTAGAAAAGTGTCGTGATCTACTTGTCAAAGGTGCCAAAGCCATCCAGCTTCCATTGGCTCATGTAAGATTTATCAGTGCTTGAAACCAATGAAAATGTGACTTAGTTCTCAGTTTGATGCTACTGCAGTGTTATCCTGATCTTTTCACTTGCTGAGCTTCTGTGTAGAAGATGAAATTTGCCAATGCTGGTGAAAAGGCATTGATTTCAGCATGGCTAACTCCTAAGAGTACTATATTTATTTCCACATATTGTGAGTGATAGGTATGAAAAACAGTCTATTTCAGCTGTAACAGATCTTTTTTATCAAAGGACCAATATGCCAGAAATCTGACAGCAAAGCCAAAAGCTGCCTTTTCCAGCACACGTGCAAAGAGTATTCATACAGAAACTTGTTTCGTGTGCAGACAAGTAGCTGCAGTAAACCAATGAGTGTATGTGCATTAGATGTTTTTGCAAAATACTCTTTGCATGTTTGTATAACAATATGGTCTGAAGCTCCACTTTTCTTCCCCTTTATTTTAGTAGCTTAAGGAAAAAACATATTCTTCCATGATAAAATATTTATAAACTGTCAAACACAAGGTAGAATGCCAGACCTAAGGCGAATTCCACATGTTACAGTGCAACTGCTCCTCGTGTTTTTTACAGTCTTTGTTTATGAGTTTGGAGAATCCCCACAGACTTGCTGAATGGGGAATACTCCTGTGTCTGACTTGACAGGCTTGGCAACATCTTTGTCCCCACAGAGACTCCTGGGTTGCTGCTGGGATGGCCCTGTACAGATTTATACATTGAACTGCAGTGCTAATCAGCAGAGTGGGCAAGGCTTCCGAACTGCTCACCATCCCGTTTTTATAAATGTAGTAATCAAATCTGAGCTGGGTAAAGCACATGTGTCCAGTGAGATCTCGCCAGCAGAGACACCGCTGCCTGCAGCTCAGAACGTCAGAGCATCTCTCCTTTCTTGCTGTGGGTGAGGGTGTCTCACTATCAGGGAGAAAGCTCTGTGCTTTCTTAAGCCAGAGGAAGGTGTGCTGAGTATCTGGATATTATTCTGGGGTGTGCTGTGGATTTGCTAGGAGTGGCTGAGGGATTGAGGAGACACAGTCCTGTCAGCTCCTGTGTCGGCGGGGTATGTTATGTGTCCAGCAGCGTGCTGGAAACAGCAGCCGTGGTGCTGGAGCTGTTGGAGTTATTTCAGTCTCAGGTGTGGGAAAATCTTCGTGGTGTGTTTACTCAGCTGTCAGTGCTGCTCATGTAGACCTACACGAGCTGATGAATTGGTGGTGGTAACGCAGGGCTTGCTCCATGCCACTGCCCGCCATGTGTCATCTCTGTTCAATTTAAGATTAATTTTTCATTTGTCTAAACCAGAAAGTAAGAAATGTGCTCTCTTAGCAATTTATGGAGTGTCATATGTACACCTGGCACTTCTTAATGCCTAAGACTAGTAATAGGAAAAAGTAAGTTTTAAATGCAGGTGTCTCTAGGTCACTGTTGCAGCCAGAGTAGAATGTAGGAGCCAAAACAAGGTTGCAAAAAGTTTTCCATTCATGGTGATTTCTGTAAGTTGTGGAATACTTAATGTTCATTGTTTATTGACAAAATCTGGGGATGAATTCAATGTGATCTTTGCAGCTAACTTGTAAAAGGTTTGAGATTTTGAGATTGTGTTTTAGCACATGCAGAAAAATTCAGGGTGGTAAAACCCATACATTTTTTGGGCAAGAAGGGATCATTAATTATAGCATTCACAAATATTAGATTACTTCCATATAGGCATCCTTAATGAAAGTTAAGTTTTCTTTAAGTGTCCTTTATCACATCTATGCTGAAATTCAATTCTTGGTGATGAGAGAGCGTGCGAGGTGTAACGGAGACTGACGAGAGGCAGAAGACGCGTCCGATCTAATCAAGAATGAAGTTTTCCCTGCTTAATTCCATGTCATATCCTTAACTTAAAAATGGGGAAACCATGACATAGAACAGAGAAAATAGGTGCTATGATACATGTGAATTTGTGATCATTTTGTTGGCAGGTACCTGACGGACGGCGGGCTGGGGCTGTACACGCGGCGGCTGAACCGGCTGCCCGACGGCATGGCCGCGGTGCGGGAGACGCTGCAGCGCAACACCGCCCTGGGGCTCGGCGACGCCGACAGGTAGGGCACCCAATTCCCTGCCAATCCAGGCACTGGAGGCATGGCTGTCAGTTTCTCTGGGATACTTTAGGTTGTGTGTTCACGGAGGCGTCGGGATAAATGCCGGTTTTACGTCTCGTGATTGCTTTGCTGGAATCTCCCCTGCGTTTTCGTGGATGGGAGGCAACACAAGAAAATGTTAAACTCCTGTTCTAGGAGTGTTTGGAATAGAAAGGACTAAATTCTCTTCTCATGTCCATTGATTCTTGCAAGTCCAGTGATTCATTGTGAACAGTCAAGGCCAAATATCAAGAATTAGGGGACTGAAAATCCCTTATTTATGGGAGTGCAATCACAAAGGAACCCAGTGAAATATTCCGTTAAAGTCGAGATAAACTGGTTAAATACTGTTGCTTTTAGTGAGGTCAGCATATAGCTGCTTCTGTCCCTTCCAAAGCCTGATCAGTGTTACTGTTGTTGTAGTAAGTGACCCATATCCTTTTTCTTCCATGAGGGGCCTCTAAGTATAAAACATGAATTTTGAGGTACACGTTCAAACCAGTTTTTGAACTAAAGTTTTTTCTCTTTTTGTTATCTGTAAGTCATCCCCAGGACATAATGCACTCGACTGAGCTTGATATTACTGATACTTTCTTCATAGTGATGCATATATTACTAAGGAAACACAAGTGATGGAGAATCTAGCCTTGTTTTCTCAGCAAACTAAATCTAAATCTGCCAAGATTTAGAACTAAATCTGCTTTGGCGTCCTCATGATGTTAGTAAAGAGCAGGATGTCAAATCTAAACAAAAGAACTAAAACCTCTCAGAGAATCCCAGCTCAGTTTAAATTACAGGTCAACATATGCTTGCCAGTTGTAAAATATGCCAGGATTTTTCCAGGAGCTCATATCTCTTTCTGAAATTTGCAGCTTGAAACCCAACCAGTGCTCGTTGCTGGTCCTGTGGGTGAGGGTGTTGCCACCTTGTGATGCAGCTGGAGACGAATCAAGTGTCATCCTCTTCTGCTGCTGTGGTTTCTGAACACTGCCACAGCAGCAGAAGCATCTGTTTAAAATTCAGCATTTGTCTAAGATGAAGTATATTGTTGTTTAAGTAACAGCCTTCTGGAGAGCCAGTGATACATTCCTGTCATTGGTTCCTTCCCCCAGCCAGTATTTTCTGTGCTTGCAACACTTTTTGTTTGTTGAGCTCCTTTCCTGAAGACATCACACATCAGGCACCAGTTAGGAACATTTGACAAGAGGGATTATTTGTGTGTTTAAATATATTCCACCTAGAATGTGGCTGTGACCCAGTGAAATGCAATCCCTAGGTTGTCAGTTGTTTCAGCTTTGAAAATCATCCTTTCAGTTCACTTGGAGGGGACAGGCTTTACACACAATGAAGACTCTGCATGGCAGAAAAATTACCCTTGGTCCCAGAGCTGGTGATACTATGATGTGTTGCTTTGATTTAGTAGTTTCTATTTAGAATATAATACCTTATGCAGGAGATGAGGGGTTTCTGACAATAGGGCAATGATCTAAAAACAGCTTCTCTTTGCTTGCTGGGTGACCATGATGTGCAGTTTAAACAAAAAAATTAATCTTAGCTTGAGCAGTAGTTTTCCAGGGTAAAAAAGGGCGTAAGGAAAAGGAGTTGAATAAAACTGTGCCGTAATTAATTGTTTTCTTCATTCTGTGAATGGAGGCAGTGAGCAGGAGTGCTGAGTTGCTTTATTGGTACATGAAGAAAACATATTAAGATTATATTTAACTTGTTCAAAGCAGATGTTAATTGAATGCATGGGAGAACACGTGTGAAAGACTGTGAACCTGTGAGCATGAGGTTAATCATTAAAAGGTTATCAGAGGAAATTTTGCAATATGCTAGCTTGTTTAGTTTCTTGTGCTATTAGTTGTAGGAGTTTAGTTGTGAGGCTTTTACTTATTGGCTCTGGTGAGGTAGTGTACAGACCTTACAAGTTAGATTTTCCCCTGCAGCAGGGAAATCCAAACAAGGGAATTGAATTTAATGCTTGGTTGCAAGGTTAATGGAATCATTGCACAACACAGCTGAGCTTACTTCTTGACTTCAAGATAATTTGTGTTTGCCTAGAACAAAGGCATTTTAAATCAAAAAATTTATTTAGTTTGTGATTGTTTTTTAGATTTAGTTTGGGATTCTCTTTTTCAAGGCTGGAAATCAATCTCCTATTGTTCTGTCTGTTCTATGTATATACAGACTTGCTGTGTGCCATCTGGTTATTTAAGTTGATTTCACATTGTCAGACGCAGCTGCTCGATCTGAGACTAAATTTTGCCCTTGCCTTCATATATATAACTTGCATTTGTAATATGTATAGGTAAGTTAGATTTGAATAAATCTTTCTGTAGTTGCTTACCTGTATAGGCTGTTATTTAGAGGAGATAATTCAGACCTGTGCTGGTTTATCACGTCCTTGTGACTGGGACAGGAGACTGCGAATGTGAGCTTGTCAAGAGTAATTTTAATGCTATTAGGGGAGTGTCTGTATGACCTTTCAAAAAATCATCAGTGATGAAGTGCTTAAAAAACCACTGCTGAGCATGATTAACTTGGATTGTTTCCCTTTCACAGTTTTATTTGAGGTTGCATGAATTACATGGCTTTGCATAAAAGCATAGAAAGGTCTTCCCAACCTCTGACTGTAAGGACTTGGCTTGGCAAGGAGTGGATTGTGTTGTCTTGGTGCTTGCAGCAGCTCCAGCATTGATGGACTGTAGGTAAAACAGTAAAAACAGTGCTGAGCTTGCTCCTCAAGAGCGTGTCTGTATCCTGATCACATCTGATGACTGCAGTAACAGTCTTGTCACACGCTTGGTTAACAAGTCCACATTCAGATTAACTCTTAGGCAGATTTGTGACTGAAGCTGCTTCCTGGCAGTCAGTAGCATTTTAGAAGTATTTCCTGCTTTTGGCAAGATTTTTGGGTAATCCCAGAGGGGACTGTGGAGCCTGGACAGGAAAGAAGAATTGGAAGTGAAGCAGAAACCGAGCAGAAAGCCAGAGGACATTCCATGCAGAGCACACATACTTTGATATTAATAAGAATGTCATTGAGTGCAGTACAAACAGTAAGAATGATGGCTTTCAAAAATAGCTGAAGAGTAGTATTTTGCTGCTGTTTTGTATTTTATAAAAACAGATTAAGGTTATTTATATGTCTCTTGGCTCAGGTAGTAGACAGTATTTCACATATGTGGAGTAAACCCCTTTGTCTGGGGTATGTTTAAATTCACTAACTGCAATTTAATTTCTTGAATCCTGCTACAGTGAGGAGATTACTACAAAGATGGGCTAGTTCTTGGTTGTGGAGGGAGATTGTTGGATTGACTTCATAACCAGGGGAACTTGGATCACACTTCAGAAGGGCTGAAAAGCAAGTTGAAGCAAGTCATCGGGTTGGGGGAAATACTGGCCTGTTTTGAAAAGTGGGGAGAGAAGATGTCACTGCTTTTGGGAGGAGGCAGATTCCACTGAAAGCAGAATTACAGTCATGGTGCTGATGAGTATTGCTTAAAAAGCTGCCTCAAATTTCCTTTTTTTTTTTTTTTTTTTAGGTGCTGCTTTATTGTAGACATTGGAAAACTTTATAATGTAAGGAAAAGAAAAAGGAAATTTTTGTTAAGATATTCTTTATGTAGTTTTATGGTAGGATAAGACAGCTTTAAGTCCTGACTGTGGTTTCAGTTTTTCTTCTTAATTTAGACAGTGAAGCTAAAGTTAAATGAAGGTGTAGCAGAACTACTCCATCACTCCCCATCTCATCGTTACTGGAGTTTTAGTGCTGTAGCACTGGGAGCACAATACAAAAGAAAAGGGGAAAAACAGAGAAAGTGGTCCTGGAATAGATACCTGTAGACACATAGACTGGATAGTCTTTGTCTTAAACTGTTAAAACATGACTGGGTTATATCTTAAACTTCAGGTGGATCCAACTGCTGTAATAATGCACAGAAATAGATATTCCTGCCCTGTAATGGCAGTGGAATTCCCATCATCTCCTTCCCCCGCAGCATCTCCCTGTCCTGCAGGGCTCTCTCAGGAGTGTTGACATAAGTGTTTGTGGAGTTTCACTGTAAAGGAACTTGCAGGGAGATCCCCTTGGTGTTTTATGTGAATGAGTTTGCAGAGGGGGGATGTCTCTTCTGTCCGGAGAAGGAGTAACTATATCCATTGAAGTCATTTACAGACTGCAGGAGCTCTCAGCTCAGCAAGTTGCTGCCACTCTATTTCCACTCTACCTGGAAGATTTCATGCCGTCAGTTCACAGTTCCTTCAAATCCAGGAAGTCCTGGCAGTTCCACTTGCATTAAGTTATTACAATTAAGATCATTTATAAACTCTACTTTTCCCATTTCTTTTCCTTGCTGGGACACTGGAACACCCCTGTATAAGGATCCTGTATACTAAATTAGCATAATTTTCTAGAAAATAACTTAAACTCTCTAAGTTGTTTTAGGATAATACAGATAAAAAGTGGTTCTGAGCATTCATTGCTCGCTGTGTCTGTGCTGTGAGTCACTGCAATTTGTGTATATATGCCCATCTAGAGTTGCTTAACAGCACAGTCACAGGACTGGTGAAATGATTCATGCTCTGTTTGACCATCTGTTTGGATTTTATCACTAAATTAGAAAAAAGTGCTACTGCTTCTAAATACGCAGGTTGTACCTTGGTACCTGTAGATATCGATCTCTGTCTTTGAAAGATCCCACATTTATCTTGAAAACCGACTCTCAGAAGCAGGGGAAATTCACATTGCAAAGATTCTTTGAAGTTTATGGCCCTGGGATCTGCTGATTAGAATCACAATACCGTATACTTTTATTTTCCAAGGAATCTTTTCACAAGCTGCAATCCAAAGTGGTTTCAGATTACATAAAGTAATTGCAAAGTTAAGCAACAAATAGTAGTTGAAAACAAAGGTGTAGTAGCTGTACCTGGGGGCTGAAATGAACATTACCAAAAGGAAGAAAGGGAGACTCTACATACAAACATGGCAAGGTGTGTCAAGGGTAGCAGTGTCTTCTGACAGATCTGTTTCAGTGGTCTAAAAGATGACAAACTTCTTGTAAACTTTCCTTCAGGTCTAAAACAGAAGCAAGAATTTTCATTACTTAACACAAGCTTTATGTGAATTTGTTCAGTAGACACAATAATAATGTTTTTCCTTTTTTTTTTCTTTTTACACACTTTTTTGGGGGTGTACATATGGTACACTGGATGAAGTATTCTGGGAAGTACTTCTGTAGGATTTGGTAGTGTTAATTCTGTTTAGAGAGGCATAATGGAATGGAGATAGGGTTGAAAGCTTTGTTTGTTTCTCAGGCTTGACCTAATTTTACTCATTGCATGATGGCAGCTAAGAGTGTGGTTCCTACAATCAACTTAGTGAGGCTGGGAGCTGTTGGAAGGCTAGAGAGAGTTTTGAGCAGGGGATGACTTCAAGAAGTAGTTAATTTTTCAGCAGAGATTGTGTTTGTGTAAAAATTTCTATCCAGGCTCCAAAATACCACATCGTGTAGCAATAGCAGATGTATTGATATTTGATTGACCTGGGGAGGGCTGGCAGCTGAAGCAGTTTTGTGCCTTTTAGCTAAATGACCTTTTGTAAAAGTAAAATTGGTTTTCCTATGGGACAATTTCTTTTCCATGTATTCACAGCCACAAAAAAGAAGCAGATTTTACTGCAGTTAGGACCTGTGTGGATTCAAGAAGCCAAGAAGTATCCTATTCTTCTCTTACTCAGGTATTCGAGTGTTCTCTAATACCTGGTTTAGTATCTCCCCAGGCTGATGAGGCAGCTGAGAGCAGTTCTTTGCCTTTTGCAAGAACTTGTTCATATGAGAAGGTGCAATTCCACCACTCAGCATTAAAAACAAACCAACCAAACAAAACACCCTGCAATTGCAAGCTCTTCTCTCCAAAGTCAGTAGATTAAGCAATCTTTATGTCCTTGGTTATCACTCTAGCTCTAATCCTCTTCAGAATTGCCTGTTTTGATTAGATATAAACATATGTAAGAGATAGTCTGGACCTAGGCTTTAGGAGCTGCATTTCTTGTTGAAACCTTTCCCCTGGTGTCATGCCCTTTGTTTTTGTAGCTGCGATTCTCATTCTGCATTCCTTTATATTTTAGGGGGTATTTACATCTCTCCTGTAGCATCTAATTAAAATGTTTAAGCCAGGAGCTGCTGTTCACTACAAAGCTAAAGGAAGGTGGGAGGTGCCCTCAAGGGAGCAACTCAGCATGACCAAGCCAGGACTTTCTTTTTGCCCATGTGAACATTTTGTCTCTTCCCTGGAAGGCTGCGCTGTGGGGAGTGGACAGGTGAAGGGACCTTGCCTTTTCCAGAATTGAGGGTACTGATTCTCTGAAGACAGGGAGAACAGCCTGATTTAAGCAGCTGAATAGTTTGCCTCTAGGGATGGCAAAATCATGATCCTACACCACTGGAGCTAGATTTTCTTGAAGAGATGCTTCCTTTCATACACCCCCACTCGAAGTGTATAAGTATAAAGTTGATCTCGCTGCTGATTTGGAAGCTCTTCTGAAACCCTCTATTTCTGGTTCCATTGCCAGAGATTAGCACTGTCTTTTCTGTTGTATGAAGTGGCTTTCAAAACACTTTAGGCATGTGGGAAATTAAGCTTGTATTCCAAGGGTAAACAAGATTGTAGATACAAAGACCATTTTGAACTGTATCAGGGTCTTTGTGCTTTGCATGACAAACCGAAGAATGTGAAATGCTTGCTGACATAGAGCAGACTTTGTTGTTTGGTTTTCCATGTCGAATGGCAAGAGAGTCAACACAGTCTCACAACTGACCTACACCAGTAACCTCTGAGTTTGGGATTTGGAGATTGAATAGATAAAACTAATAGCAGACAGCTGTCAGGCTCCCAGAGCTGAATCCCCAGTCTGGGGCTGTTTGAAGAGCGTGGAAGCTCATTGTGGCTGTAAAGCAAATTTCTAGACTGGTGATTTTTTTCAAATATTATTTTATTATTTATAAATGTTTAATACTAAATATCTCATTACTGGAAAACCTGAACATTCTCCCTTTATCTTTATTTGTCGTTCTTTGTTGTCCATAATTGTACATTTCAATATTTATTTGTCTTTCCTCCTGCTGTACAGCTATGTATTCTCTTGTGATTATAACAATATTCTGTTAGTATTTGCTTCCATGGTAATAGAAATACTAATGCTAATAGCCAGGACCTAAGCTTTCTGTTTAGCAGATGAGTATTTGCTGTAATAGTATTGTATCAGAATCTTGAATCCCAATTGTAAGATGCATTTTCCTGCATGCATGATCTTCTGAGCTTTGCTGGAGTTTGTTTCTTTGTTTCTTCCTTCCTTCCTTCCTGTCTGTCTGTCTGTCATCATTTATTCTCAGTTTTGTCCCCTCCAGTGAAGAGATTTCAAACACTGCAGGTGGGGTGAAGGGTCTCCATCAGTGAGACCCCTCCAAGGAATCCAGGATACTGGATGCTTTGATGGATGCATATACAAGGGAATGAGACTCCTAAATTGGACAGCTAACTAAGATGTCTGAAGCTGGGTGGTACTACTACCCTCATGTATCTAATAAATATCCACACCTGCAGCATAGCAAAAGAAGCTCTAAGGTATCCACAACTTCGAGCTCATATTTAAAATTCTCTGTATGTCACAGTCATCTCGTTCAGCTGTCCTGAATGGCAGCTCCTGTGTTTTTAGAAGGTAATGAAGTAAGCAGGGGGTGCTTTTGGGCTGATTGATGTCAAAGAAAGTGAAAGCATCCCTGACCTGGCACTTGTCGAAGCAGACGATGTCTTCAGATAAAACGAAGGTTCCTTCCCTGTTTCTGTGGCACTTCACAAAAGGTGCACTCTTTACCCTTCTGCCACAGGTCTTACCTCTCAACTATAACTGAGTTTTCATAGAGCAGGGAATGTCTCATTTCCCATGTATGCCCACAGACAGAAGTGCAGAGGATGGAGTGTACGGACCATGTGGAATGAATGTGTGTCTCCAGTGGAAGGAAATTCCATCTCTGTAGAGCAGCTGTGCTGCATTTTACCAGTTGGGGAGTGGAGTGGCAGGGACAAAAGTGCATAACTATATTTTTGCTGCCCCAGGATTCTTGGAGCTGCTGCTTATGTCACATCATTCCTTGGTGTCATGATAAGTGTCCAACAAGATATTCCATATTGGGGGTCCATACACTTCTTATCTGTAGATCCTATCCTGCTCTTCTCAATTCCTCGGCTTCCTCACGACAGGGGGATTTTTCAGCAGTATGATAAGGTGACTTTGTGACCTTTTTATGACAGCTAATAAGATTCACAGTGACGTTGAGACTCCACAGAACAAGTGGTCACTTTGCTCCTGATCTTTCTGAGTTGAGCTCCAACATCCTGAGGCTTAAACTGCTCAGTGTTACACAGCTCCATGGGGCTTAAAAACACTCTGCTGTTGTATAAATAGGCATTAAGGCTTCCACATGATGTTTTTATGTTGCTTAAGTATATGCAGTTAAATATACATTTGGCCAGGATAAATAATTGCACGCTCCACAGTGGAAACACTTGGGAGCTACATTGAGCTGCTACAGCAGTACTATGAGAACGTGTGTAATTTGTTTTTATTAGTCAAAGTTTTTTTATATATTCTCACTAAAAATAAAACATCTAATTTTATTAAAACTGATTGCTGCAATTTGAGGCTAATTAATTTGACGTGAGTGGCATTGGAACGTGTGAAACCTGTGTGCAGGGTTAGCACAGGGAGCCTGAGTAACCACCCCTTTACTAGAGGCTGTGTTTATGTGTGTCCAGCTATAGATGGTCAATAAGTAGCCAGAGGATAAATGCTAAACATTGGAAGTCTGATTAGTGCCTGAGCAAAGTCCAAGGGCTGAGGTCAGCTCTTTTTAACTGTATGTTATTTTTTTTGTTGCTCCTTGACTTACAAAGGCTCAGCTCAGCAGCGACTGTGGAGTTACCATGTGCTCTCATCAGCCCCAAGTAATATTTTAATCTTTTTAATCTGATTTTAACTTTAAAGTTTATCTTTTCTGATTATGTTGTTGGATTAAGTTAATTTTCATATATATCAACTAATTCATTCATTTTGGTTTGAGGGAAATGAGCAAACCACCTTGAGTGTTCAAAAAGGTTTCATTCCCTCTTTCATGTTCATTGTCAAGGTTGATTTATTCTTGTTATGAAACTTGCAGCGAGAAATACTCCTCGTAACATGACTTAATGCCTTAAACATTTCTTTGAAACCATTCGTGTTATTTGATAGCACCTGATATGCACATGCATAGTTTCATGTTTCATTTGCATTTTTATGCAGAGACTTACTTTTTATTTTCAGGGATTGCTGAAACAATGTTGCATTTGCAAATGCAGGGGGATGAACAGAATATTATCAGGAAATGGCTAAAGATGTATTTATAGGCAACACTGTATCTCTGTGGAAAAAGATGAGAGGGAAAAGGAGAAGGAAGAATCACCAACATGAGCCTACGGGAAATAAATATGAGTGTACTGTGCCAGGTCAAGTTCACAGAGGTTACATTCACCCAGGAAAGCCTTATGTTCCACTTAACCTGTGTTTTGGGGCTGTGTGTATCCTCTATCTACTCCTAGGTAGAGAATTTATCCATTTGTGCTTTGAGAGCATTTCTGAAGCAAAGGACTCATGAGATGGATCAGGTGGTGGAAAGAAATCTGCATTTACACATTTCTAATGTCTTAAGTGTGCATGCAAAGGAAAGACATAAATTTTCTGAAATCAAAAGACTGTGATTTCGAACTGAAGTCAGGCTGTGAGTTCTGTGGTCTAATTTCTGTTGAAATTCTTTGTTGGCTCCTGACTATAACCACTGAGTCGTTTCTTTGTTAATAGAGGTTAAAAGCCAAAATGCCATATGGCAACAAGAAGTTGCTTGTTATTCCTTTTGGTCAAAGTGTGCTGGTGGTTTGACCTCCAACACCAACACCCAGATGGTGGAATCAGAGGTGTCTTCTACGCTGTGACTTAGAGTTCTGGTCCCTTTCTGCAGTAACTTCTGACCAATTCTCCATTTTAATGACATTCTCATCTCTCACACCATGTTTTTATGGGCCGACTTTACATCAGCTGTAATGAGCTAAACATGTGACTGATAAAATAATCATTCTTTTCTGTGAGTCATACCATATGTTCCCCTCTCTCCAGCACCACAATTCTAGTCATTCTTTTCTGTGAGTTATTTCACCTTTCCTGCATCATCCCCTCTATGCCACCAGTTTGCTTTCCCTTGCAGCCATCCATCCCTTTCCAAACAACGCCTTGTGCTATCAGGGGTGGGCTGTCATCACATCTACCTGTATCCTCAGCAAATGACTGCAACTCAACTTTGTCCATGAAATGTGTTTGAATCTTAAAGTCGCTCCCCACTTTGGGTACATTCTTCTCTTATTTATTGACATCGGGCTCTGATTTCACCTCCAGATTTTAACACCCTTAAAATGAGGGGCCTTGCAATATATGGTGATGTGGTTGAATTTCTTATGGCAATGTGTATGTTATCAAATCATTTAGGAACAAGGGATTATTTTAGAAATTAAAAAATGAGAGCCAAAGGTAACTTATGACTTGGCTAAGCAAGTCTGGGTGAGATCATGGGAGGAGAATGAAACTTTCTTTGGACATTTTCAGGAATAGTAGTGAACTGTAGCTGTAACTTTAGTAGAATGGATTCAAGGCAGACAAGAAAAACAGGGTGATTAGAAGAAAAACCTCTGTGGTACTTACTATCTTATAAACTAATCTCAGAGAACTCTGTTCTTGTGTCTTTAAAAATCTACTTGAACCAGAGCACAATTGCACATTAGAGGGAAAGTGGTGGGAATAACCAAGAAGGGGTTTTCCAGATGAATCTCTGTTTATTTCTTTATTAATCTTGAAGGCAAGGATTTTCTTCATAGTTTGTTAGGTGTGCCTGTTAAAATGCTAAAAATGAGTGTGTGCATTAATCTAACTAATAATCTGATTTTTTAGGTTTTTGGCGGTGGGGGCAGGATATACTTACTGACTTTTGTCCTTTCGTCCTGTCTTCCCTTGTGCGGTTCAGTTCATTGAAGTCTCTAAACAAATATATCCAATGACCACTCCTTAATTCTAGAGGAATTCACTGAAACAGAGCTGTGTTTATCAGTCCTAGTTTCAGTCTCTGACAGCGAAGTGAGACACCATTTCACAGCTTAGCCTTAGCTAGATGGCCACACTCTGCCAATGTTGAAATAGGACAGAGAAACAAGAGGCTGGTTTAGAATTGTTTCATTACTGCACATGGATAAAACAGAAAATAAGGGTTCGTTTTTTATTCTTGTTTTTCCCTTTCAGAGTAGTGATGCAGAGATTAAGGTCATAATGCACAAGGTTTAGTTGAGGTCGCTGCTGTGCCTCACTGGAGCAAGGATCTCTGTTTTGGCTTCCTGTGTTAGGGTTGTTTCTGTAAGAATATTTCTCCCTGTCTCTCCTGCCAAATTATTTGCTGGAAATAATATCAACATAAGATACTGAAAGGTGTTGATTGGACTCTTGACTATTGTGGAGCTATCAGGACAGGAAGTGGGATGGAAAGAATTAAGGTTGAAGTCCTTGAACTCCCACATCTCCCCCAGCTGATTTAACTATGAAAATTACCAAGGGGTCCAAGGGAGTTGTCTTAGTGTTGTAAAGTTACATTTTTTCATAAACCAACAGGATATTTACTACAAAAATTCCAAATTTTTCTAAAGCAGAGATGTTTGCTGTAGCAGCAGCAGAACTGGCAGGTGGAGAGTTTTAGCTAAAGCTTGCCAAAGTAGAGGTGGGGGGACAGTGCCTTAAAGCCTCTTCTTAACAAAATAAATTTCTGACAGGATTCCAGTCACTCCTGGACATTTCTGGTCACTTCTCAGCTGCTTTTGTGCCACCACTGTGGCGCAAAGGTGTCTCTGATAAAGACAGGCTGAGAGAGTTGTGGTTGTTCAGCCTGCAGAAGAGAAGGCTCCAGGGAGAACTGAGAGTCCCTTCCAGTGCCTAAAGAGGCTCCAAGAGAGGGACTTCGAACAAGCGCCTGGAGCGACAGGATGAGGGGCAATGGCTTCACACTGTCATGGTGGGTTTAGAAGGGATTTTTGGTAGAAATTCTTTACTGTGAGGGTGGTGAGGCCCTGGCACAGGCTGTGAATGCTCCATCCCTGGAAGTGTTCAAGGCCAGGCTGGATGGGCCTTGAGCAACCTGGTCTAGTGGAAGGTGTCCCTGCCCATGGCTGCAGGGTTGGAACAAGATGATCTTTAAGGTCCCTTCCAACCCAAAATGTTGTATGACTCTGTGCTGGTTCCCTGGGTCACAGCTATCATTGTAGAGCAGTGATCAACCACCTCCAGCAGGCCCCAACCTTTGGCTCCAGACTTGCCATCTAAATTTTTTCTCCCTTTCCTTTTTTTTTCCAGTTATTCTTCACACACATTCTCTGCTTCCCTTCGTGACTTACCCTCTCTGTTCTCCAGGGCGCTACAGAACCAAATAAACATTTTGTATTGCAGGACAAGGTTTCTCAGGGAAGACCAATACAACTCAATAGTAAAATCGTGTCTTATTTTCTGATGATTCCCAGGAATTGTTGTGCTGTTGTTAACGAAGACCAAAGTCCATCCTTAGGTTGGCATGTAGCTTGGAAAATTTCAGGACAAACAGCTCAGTTTTGGCAAAGTGATAAATAATTGAACTCATTCCCCCTGCTAATTAGTTCATTACTGTCACACAGCCATCTCTGAAGCAGTGGGTGTAGCCTCTGAGAGAATAAAAATGGGATTACTGGGCAAGGAACACTTTTGCAAGTTTTTGCTCTCCCAGAAATGCTAGGAGGGGTTAAGGAGTCCCGCAGAGACCCTGGGACCTCGGGGCTTCTGCAGGGTAGGGAGTGGAGCAGGGAAGCAGTGCCGGAATCAGTGATCTGGAGCTCTCAGCAGGCACGGCTGATGAACTGATCTAGCAAGCAAGCCGTGCTCACCTGCTGAAAAATAGTAAAATTGTGTTTTCCTGTTCCATTTCATGGCTGGAACGATGTACAGGTTAAATTCTTCTGAAGCAGGATAGGAGGGATGGGCATGATATTGGAAAGGTTTATGACTTTGCACAGTTGAGCTTTTGTTTTCTCACACTTTATTCCCTAAAAAAAAAAAAATAAGGACAGAGAAAGAAGCCTAGGTGCTTTAAACTTGTTATCAAGTTTAGAATTAGAGATAACGTAGGTGAAGTCGCTCGCATGAAGGGATCGTTCGGGCAGGGGAGAGGCTCCGCGGAGCTTTGAACTGCATCAGATGCTCGAGGGCAATTAAACACACGAGACTTCCCCCCTTAAACAAAGGCACAGAAGGGAGTCTCCCTGTTTTCCGTGCTGGTAATCAGCAAGAGGGGAGAAGAATGTGTAAAGGAAGAAAGCAAAGATGGTGCTGTTTCAAGGGAGGATGTCAGACCCCAGCAGGATGCCTGCTCGAGTTGCATCTCAATAAATAAAAAGCGCTTGTTATGCTAATAGTCGCTATTTCCAATGACATGATTTGCATACAGATCATATACATGTTAATTACGCCGTGCACATAGCCAGTAATGCACATCTTAGGTCTTGTCTTCAGCATTTTCATGTGTAAAATGATGCAGCATGGAAATGAATATTGCAAAGTTTTCACGTGCAAATAAATAGCTGATAGAATAAAGAGCCAGATAGCCCTGAGATAACCAGGAATACCAGGCACAATTGTGGAAGGAGCCCAGGATTAGCGTCACTTCTGGCCCTGACAACATCTGTCCTTGCACCAGATTGTAAAGAAAATAAAATGAAGCAAAAGGTTGCAGATCATGCCATGAGACATGATAATAATTAACCCCTAATTACTAGGTAAATTACTAGGTGCATGCTTGTGAACATTGCTGTACCTTTTACTAGAGCATAGGATTTAGTAGTTTTATTCTGATTTGAGGGGGGGACAAACAGGTAGGACCTGGCTGTTTGGAGAGGTGGTATAATGTGGGCAGTTACTCCCCGAAAAAATGCTTATGTGGTTAGATGGCATTCCAGACTAAATATTTAACGTAGTTAATAAGGTGTATGCTAAAAATACTTACCTGTTAGGAAACTGTAAGAATATAATGTAAAAGTTCACTACCAGGTTAATTTTTCAGGTATCAGATAACGATGTTAGGCATCAGATAATCTGGGCCCTACAAGGCACAGGCGTTTGGGATGAGAAATTCAGTTTCAAAAGAAAACAACTATTACATGCTCGCCACGTCAATATTGTTGTTTTTGCCACCAGTGTTCCCGTGCCCCACTGCAGAGTCTAAACGTGTTTATCTTCTGCTCAAATAAAAGCAGGTTTCATTGTCATGCTTGCAAGAAGAGTGTTTTCTCTATATGTAAATAATCTTTGAATAATGGAACTGGTGGAGTAGCTAAAAAGTTGACCTTTCGCTAAAAGCAAGTCTGCCAATTGCATTTTTCTCCAGTCGAGCCTCTGTGAAGCTGGTGGTAGCTCTCTGAAACGCAGCTGCCACACGCTAATCTGAAGGACCATTCTCAGATGATTCTCAGCTATGATTTTATTAGGGCTTAGCTGAGGTCAGAAGTTCACCTGGGCAAGTTGAGATTACCACAGGTGTTTATGAGATAAGGAGTTTCACGGAGGACACACCTCTAATCAGCTGCGATTTTTTAAATATTAGTTTAAATTTAGTGCCTTAGCTGCTATGCTTGGGCTTTTTTTACTGCTTAATTAAGAGTTTCTATTTTATTTCTGAGTCTGTCAGAGCTGCCAGCATTTTAAGCAATACCTGAGAGCTAGGAGAAATTTCTGTTTAAAAGTATGCACTAGTTAGAGCTGCTGTCTTGTACCTACAAGAGTGGTTTGATTCAGTTACATTTTGTGTTAGGAAGATTATAAATGTAAAAAACCCTTAGTTTTCGTAACCAGGCATAGATAACAGTGGCAGGAAGGGGAAATGTCCAGAATTCTATATTGCATTAAGAGTCTACTGTGAGTTTGGAAGTGGTAAGTTAGTCTATTTGATGGACAGAAACAACAAAAATAAGAAAAAAACAATTCTCATGGAAGAGCACATCCAAAAGAGTGGAAGTACTTTGCAAGGTAACCTGAGAAGGAGTCATGTCTTTTGGCTTGGATACAATCCTTGGAACATCCTTGTGTTGTATGGGTGGATTACATCCCTTTGTTTTATTAGAAAAAACAGAAATGGATTCTCAAAAATAAAGGAGAATAGTTTTTTCTTCAAGTTGAGAGTTTGTGTCTTTGTTCTTTGCTGATTATGAAGTGTTGATATGGTTTGGATGTTTATAGGCTCAGTGATACAGAGGATTTGCAAACACTGTAATGATGCTGGCTTGATTTAGTAGTTGTATTTTCATTAAAATAAATTAGTTTACTTTTCTAGTGGGATGTGTGAGCTTTACAACAGCCACAGCAACAATAAACAACTGTAAATTCAGAGATAGCTCTAATTAGGGGAAGGCTGAAGCAATTAAGATGGGTAAACTCTATTGATCATAACTGAACAAGATACATATAGATGACAGCAGTGGTTTTACACTGGGTGCCCTGACATGGTTAATGACTGCTATTGATTAAACAGTAATGCTTTTAGTTGTTTATTAGGGGGGTGTGGGAGGGGAGGTTAAATCGAGTTTTATAGGACTTTTCAAAACCATACTACAACCACTTGGAGAGCTGCTTGTTCAGCCGGAAATATCTAAGTGTAGTTATGTAGATATCACACTTGGCATATCCTTCTTGGGCCTGGATGCATCCTCTGACACGGTGCTCTGTACCTGGTGTCCAAAACAGAGCTGTAATTCAAATTTTCTCTCTTTCTGAGCTATTCTCTACCTCAGTGTTGCTCCTAGATTATGATTTGTATAGCTTCTTTCCTATCTGTTTCTGTTCTCCACTG
Organism: Pachycephala philippinensis; assembly: GCA_013397055.1. Taxonomy (NCBI): domain Eukaryota; kingdom Metazoa; phylum Chordata; class Aves; order Passeriformes; genus Pachycephala; species Pachycephala philippinensis. The sequence continues at coordinate 502,358 of VWZT01016910.1, read as the reverse complement.
TGTTGCTTGTTGACACAGACATGGTGTCAGAAAGCTCAGAAAACAAACTGTAAATGATATATGGACTTCTGTCATAGGTTCACCCCAAAGCATTTTTTCAGAGTCCTGAGAAGAAAGAATTCATGCCAGCTGCACTAAGTTTATAATTCCATTTGGCAGGGATCAAACTAAAAATCTTAATGGTTGCAGGAGACAATAAAGTCTTACACAATTTTAGCAGTTCCTGTTGTTCTATTCAGCAGTCTAGATTGGAAGAATTACATTTTTTTCCTTAGTCAATGGCATTTGTGTTAAAATCTTACTTGGCAGTGTTATGTTCTTTGGAAAGAGGACTGATTTTTAGAGTTTGGAGAAGGAGGTAAAAAAACCTGCATTTTAAGTAATGGGAATGATACATCATTCTTGTGTTTCACCATATTAACTGCACTTTAGGGTCAGATTTTTTTCTGTTTTATGTCTACTGTCCTTACTAATGGGCTATTTGTCTTATATTTTTATATATTTTGGGCTTGTTAATTTGCTGTATCTGGAAAAATTAGCATGGAAATCATAGATACAAAAGCAAATACGTGTCTATATAGTTCATATGTTGATAATTTTTCTTACTCAAGGAGTTTGAGATTTGGTAATGTGTTAAATATAGAAACATTTTGGATCATCCAAGTATAGCCCCTGTATTCAGCATTCATTTGGAATTCCTCTCAGATAAGAATGTGCAAGCTAAATTGCTGTTTAGCATCCCCCATTTTTATTGGATTTTCTCCAGTTCCCTGCCTTTTTTTCTTTGTAGAAAGTAGCCATTTGTGTTTTTTCGCTCTGATATGCTTACTCATTTGAAGTGGGCATAGTGAAAAGTATGCCTCACAACTGTGTCAACACCACTGCTCCATGGAGGCTACTGGCATTTTTTAAACAATCTTTGAAGTACATGTTACAATGTTATAAAGCCATTTTTAATCATACGTTACACAAACACAAATAATCTTTTCTTCTCCATCAGAAATGCATCTCACCTCGTTAGAGGAAGCTGGGGCATTCTTTAATGGTTGCTCAGTGAAAAGCAATTCCTTGGAGGTGGATGCTAAGTCTGTCTCATACTGTGCAATAATCATTAATATTATCCCATATTTGAGTTTTCTGGTCAAATTCACCATCTCCTGGGGGTCAGAATCCCCTTTCCCTAAACATCTCCTTGCCCAGCTCCTATGCTTTACAAAACATGCTCATGCAGCAGCACACACGGATGGTTCCTTTTTACTTTCTTCTGTGTGATACCATCAGAGCGATTTAACCAAAACCCCAAAGTGTTCTGATGCCTTAGGTTTTAACTTTTATATTTTTCAAATTCTGCATTCCCAGTGTGTAACTCTGCAGTGTCCTGTAGCCTGTGAGCTGCTGCTCTCTCATGCTGAGACAGACAGAACAAAGCCTCTCCAGGCTGCTCTCCAAGGACACCCAGCCCGGCCTAGGCCCAAAATGTGTAACCCAGCATCTTGAGAAGGGGGGCAAGCTGAGGGGAAATTACATCATTAGCTAAAGTTTAATTGGGGAAATTATGCTGATTTGCAAATGGAGCAAAGCTATAAAAGTGTGAAGAACTCATGACTCGGGGTCCATCTTGGGTGTAGCCTTTGGCCTGCCCAGGATGTGCCTCTGAAGGCCTTTCAAATAAATATCCACCTTTATTCCCTTACCCCTGTCTATTCAGTTTCTAGGTTGGTCTCTGTAGGCATCAATTCTACACTTCATGTATTCACTAATAAAACTAAATAAATCCACGCAGCACCACCATAATATAATTGTCTGCTCTCAGGAAAACCTGAGGCAACAGAGGACTCTTCCCATTGAGATTTAAGAATATGAGGAGTGTTTCGGAGCAGATACCCCTCGTCAGTCTGCAAACTCTGTGCCTCTTTCATTCAGCAGAATAAGGGGAATTTAACAATGGATCTTCGTTTTCCAGTGCTACTTTTCCTGTCTTCCAAGTTTCCTTTGGAACCTCACTGAAAACCCGTAGGGTTGTAGCAGCTAGGGTTTATTTTCTACTATACCTACTCCTGAGAGTTTATGTTGCTGCGAGTGTGCCCCTGGTTTTAGCTAGAAATACCTTCCTAGGGTTAACAATTACACATGAGTTCAGTAAGCTGGGGCTTCTTTTTTATTTTTGTTTGATTGTTTTTTAAATGTACTTTAATGCAAAGGTCATTTGTTTAGGTTGTTGCATAGAATTTTAGCCCTATGGTATCATGTGTAAGTGTTGTAATGGTGCAGCAGATCTGCTGTAGTCCTGCTTTTATTTTCTCATGCAGATAATCATTGAAAGTACTCTAAACAGCTGTATTTTTGTTCCATGTACTCAAGTTCGAATGGTAGAAGTGTGCTCAAAAGCATGTTTAAGTCTGTTCAGAATATGTTTTGGTGTTACAAATGTTTTTTGTTTTGGTTTTTTTTAAATTTAAATAATCTTGATGTCCTTTGGGAGGAAAGAAATGAAAAAGAAATATTTAAAAATTACTGTTGAGATTATTTTAAGACAGTGGTTTACCCAGTGGTAACGGAGTCTCTTCCACAAGATGTGGCAGATGCCTCGTGCCACACATTATCCAGCAGCTTCCAAAGACTGTGTAGTGGGATGTCTTTACAGCCTATGCTGCTTGTGTTACTTTTATAATCATTCCAGTTATCAAATGCAGACGTTTTATAAGGTCCTAACAGATAGATCTCAGGTACTGAGAAACAAAAATAAAAAGGAAATTACCATATTTCAGTAAACCCATAATTTTCAGGTGTTTTGGTGTTCTCCAAGTGAGTGTTTGAAATGCAGCAAGATTTGAGCTGCCTTAACCTAGAATGCAAACCTGTAATTGTGGGTTTAGGCCTTTGCAAATAAAATGGAACGAGGCATTTCTTTGGTAAGGTGGTTTTTTTTTGTTTGTTTGTTTTTGGTTTTTTTTGTTTGTTTGTTTGTTTTTGTTTTGGTTTTGGTTTTTTTTTGGGTTTTTTTTTTTTTTTTTTTTTTTCTGCAAGCAGATTTAGTTCAGTTCTGACCAGGATCAGAGTTGTGCCTGAGGTTAATGGGAATAGCACACGGGCGTGGGGGGAAGGAACCAGGGATTGGAAGTGCAGTGATTTTATGACACTGAGTATTAGGACACTTTGCAGCCTTTTCTAAGCAGCTGTTCTTTAGGTAAATTAATACCTGGGGTCTCTTTACTTCTCCCCAACTTTAACTACCATAAAAGAACTTAATGTAAAGCTGTTCACAGCTTATCTCACCCCATTGCTATGTGAAACTTCTAACACAAACGCTTTTGTACACTGCAGCCATAACACACTAATCTTCTGAACTTCCTGACCCATAAAACTGTGATTATTGCTACATGTAAAATTCATCTGGAAATATCCCTCTGTATTTAGCGTTATGGGTATTACATTGCAAAATCCCTCCTTTGCGGTGGAAGGACTGCCAGGGGAGGGAAGGACAATGGGGCTGTAGATGGGTGTGAGTGTAGTGCTGTACCTTAATCTTCTGAATTTGGCTTTGTTTGGAGCTGGTGATTCAACAGATGCAGTGTTTTTTTATTTTTTTTCCCCCTAGGTTACAATTTCAGATTTGAATTTTTTTGTTGTAGTTTTTTGGTTTTTGTTTGTTTGTTTTTTTTTAATTAGAATATTTCTGGCTATTCTTACTTACCATTTGCACTAATTTCCTGTACAACTGCATGGACAGATAATTAATTGAGAAACATCACTTGTGAGAGGTATTTGGAGAAAGACAGGAGGGGTGTTAGGGATGAAAAGAAAGCTTTACTGTTGTGCAGTTGTGATTGTTTTAAGTACCTGTCATATCTGAGAGTTATCTCTACTCACTACTCAGCAATTAAAATAAGGAATGAGAAGCAGTTTGCAGGATTCTTTGATAAAGGATAGCAGTTAAAATGCACCAGAGGCAAAAAAGGAGTAATAATAGTCCATGAGAATCTTTTCCCTCTTTCTTTATGGATAATACATAGCTTTCTTTTCAAAAAGCCATGTGATTCTTGTCTAATCTTCAGCAAAGATAGTGACATCAGCAGCTTTGCATTTGTACATGTGCACATCACAAAGGGGGGTGGGTTGGCTGCACTCTAAGATGCAGATGAACCAAAAAGCCCAAGAGTCGTGTTCCTACATTTTTTTCGTCACCAGACTAACATAATATAGGTAATCATCCATCTGAAAAAAAAAATCAAATAATTTTTAAAATTAAGTGAACAGGCTTTTTTAATTTTAAACCACAAACGTTTGTGTTAAATGATGCTTTCCGCAAGCCACTTTTATTATTAGCATTGTTCTAAATTGCAAGTTGTCACATCCACCAGCCTCTAAATTACCCGTCCTCTGTGTTGCCATGGTTACACAGTAGCCACTAAAATACAGACTCCAGCGTAGAAAGGCAAGCTCAGACTGCGACTCATTTATTTGAAGGTTTTGGCAGCAGAATATCTCCCAAAGTCTTTGTTTTATAACCTTTGAATTCTTGCATTTTAACTCTTTCAACCAACGTTACAGTGTTGTGCTAAAAGGTGTGTTTTATTTAAGACAGGGGTACTCAAGCTGAGTTAATAAGTATATAATGGTATAGTTGACTTCTCATTACTCTTTCTTACTCTTTTTGTTTTTGGGCTGACTGATTTATAATTTTCTTGAGGTGAGGCTAAGGCAACAGCATCATGTCCTCTCCATTTCCTCCATCCTGAAGGCTTCACATCTCCTTTCCACAACAGGATCCCTTGCTGGTGATCTTGCTGGCGACAGAAATCTATCCTGGCTAGATTAGAAGCATAGTTTCTTGCTTAGTGAACAGATCTCCTGTAATAGTGGAGATGGGCTTGCATATTGCACGGGCTCTTCACACTTGTGAAGAGTCCCACTGATTCCATTCTGCTCAAGTCACCTGGAGCCAGTCCTTTGGTTCTCCACACTCCCCTGGCCTCCCTGACTCTTCACAATAGTCTTCTACTCCAAGCTCCAGGGCTGCCTTCCATGCCAAACTAGCCACGGTTATCCAACGCCACTGTGTTTTCCTCAATTTCTGGTATTTCTCTTTTTGGGGTACACGTGTCATTTCCAACTCAGTGCCCCTCAGCACACAGGAGACTCCATGAGTGATGAGTCCACATGGACTATAAGTGACCAGCTTTCCAGTTCTCACTGCCTCTTACAGATTTTCTGAGGTTTACAGGTTTTGTTCGTGCAGAATGAGGGTGATTACTGCCTCTGAGCACTGCTACTCCTGGTAAATAGAGCTGGTGTGATTTCCCATATTAGAAAAAAAAACAAACCCACATGTTCATCAGAATGCAGAGGTCTTGGAAGAATCCTGTCAGAAAGTATTTATATTAGACTGAAATAAGAGTTTTGAATGCTAACCACCAGAATTTTTTTATCAACCAAGTAGTTATAAATAGCCATCTCTGTTCTGCTTGAAATAAAGGGAAGTAATAAGCCCCCCTTGCTTTACAGTGCTAAATAAAGAGAGTCAGATTAATATTACATATCTTACCTCAGTTTCTTAAGGTCTTTGCTGGAGATACCAGTGGATAAATTGCTATTTTTATTACCATTCCTATTGAAAATGTTTTTCTATACCACCACTCCCACTCCTCTTCCCACCACCCCCCAAAAAAAATTATTTTTTTTTTACCAATATTCCAGATACTTTGTATTAAAACATTTTAGGTGTGTCTCCTGCTGCATTCACATAAAACAATACTTGCTTCAGCAGTCACATTGCTGAACCCTTCTGTGGAAGCAGAGCAGGAAAAATGCTTTGAGAGATTGTAGTCTTTCAGCTGAGATCAAACAGTGCCATTTAGTACCTCCAAGTACAGGGCTGCTGACATGAGCTTTTACTTGGTGGGATACGGTACCTGATCTGGAGGCACCAGTCTGCCTGGTTACTGCCATCAGCTTTCAGCTTTCACAGATGACCTAGTCCCAGCAGAAAGTCTTGACCTCTCGCTTTTTCAGCACTTCAGAGGTTAATTTTGTTGAGGGATCAGATTTCTTTCCAGGGGAAGTTTCTGATGATCACCTTCTAGCTAGGCTTTACTTTCCAGTGTCTCTCAGAGCTGCTGAATGTGGAGGGCTCTGTTGGAAAACAGCCTTTGCTCCAACTTTTTTTTCCAAGTCTCTTGCTAGATAGTCAAGTTGCAGGCTGGTTTATTTAGGGGGGGTATTGGATGGTAGCCTAATGAAGGTATCAACCTGCAAAATAAATCTGAGCCCCTTTCCTGGGATTCTTCATGGGCAACAAGGTGGAGAAGTGCTTTGGCCAGGCAATATTGCAAGGTAAGAGACTTTCTGCACTTTTGAAAGCATGGGAGTGTGTTGTTACACCTTTGGTTGAGGAGGTTTAGCTTTGCAAATACTGGCAGCAGTGGAAACACATTAGATGATGGATAAATCTGAGCAGCTTTCTCCCTGCACTGTTTCTTTTCAATTGCTGTATGCTGCATTAAATCAATGTATTTTTAATAGATGGCAAATATTTGAATAACATGATAGAAAATTTCCTATGTGAGAACTGACAACTATTACCGTGTTTGCTTTTTCTGGCTTGATTTTGTGATTCTGTGAGGTTTACTGATACTCAATATTTGCAATCTCGCCGGCTATCTTTCCACTAGTGTTGCAGGCTTTTAGCCTCAGAAAACTAAGGGGCTTTGTTATATTTTAGCACTGTAAGTCTGTTTTCTGTGCAAAGGAGGAACCTCTGTGGGAATGAGCTCACTCTGCAGGGAAACAAAGGCGTGTGTGAGTCTGTTTCAGGCCAGGTCCCAGCCCAGAGTGCACTTGCTTTTTAGTACATACTACCCAGTTCTTATTCTCACTCCTGTGCAATTTTCTGGTGGCTTCCTGATTTGTCTGAGTAAGGTTATAAGATCCCTTTCCTTTTTGTAGTTCTTCCAGATAAGCCTAATTTTAAAGGCTCATGTGAACCAGGAGTTATTGGTACAATTTAGAATATTGCAGTTCTGCTGGGACAAAAAACTGCTTTCAGGGTTGGTAGTAGCTGACATCTTCCACACAGCTCCATTTTACGAAGAATAAAATATTTTACTTGATTATGTGTCTGTTTGTTCTGTAAATCGCTGGTGTGATAACAATTGTTGTTTTTCAGTGGTTTGGCTCCCTGAGGGATAGTGCTGTGCCCTGTGATCAAATTAACACTTTTTTTATTGCCAAGTTCAGCTTTTATTTTAAGGTGTATTTCAGCAGGCTGTCATGCGTTCAGAAAGACAATTCCTCTTGGTTTTCTCCCTTTTCTGGTGGGAGAACCGTGTACATTATCTTTGTCTCCATGTGCTCAGCTGCAGCTGATGCTGCTGTGAGACAGGAGCAGTTCTCACGTGTGAAATCGGTTTTGCTGCACACAGGTTTTGGCCTTGATCAATTTATGTAGAAGCTTTGCAGTGTCTGATGAGTACAGAAAAGCAGAATAGTGACTTGGAATTTGAGTTTTCATGCATATATACCTTGTTTTCAGTTTGTGCCTGCATCTTTCTTGCTTGGGGTTACAGCCTGCAGACCTAAAAGATTTGCACTGTGTCAGTGGTGGAGTTACAGTGTTAGGATGGATTTAAAGAAGATGGGAAGCAAAGGAGCCGTATTCTGCCTGCCAGCTGCAGGAGGTTTTGGCTCTGGGGGTGCTCAGTATCCCCTCTTCCTGGGTGAGGATGTCCAGTGTTCCCAGTTGGCGACTTGTTCTGGGGGAGTGCCCCTGATCCAGAGGCAGAGGCCATGGGGCAGGTGGGTCCAGCCCCTTGGGTCTTTCAAAAGCACACTCAGCAGCAGGGAATTTAAATGCATCTTGCATAGTTTTGTTTCCATACTGCCCTTCATTCCTTTCCTTCCATGTTTTCGTTACGTCAGTCCTGTAAGAATTTAGCTCATCTATTCTTTTTCTTCTCGGTGTTTAACTCTGTTTTTATTATGTTTTGGAGCCTCTGGGGAAGCAGCTGCCAGGTACCAGTAACTGCTGGTGAGCTGCTGAGCTCTCACCAGCTCAGCCCAGTGCTGGAGGAGCTTGAGGTGGATGTCAGAAACTCTGTCACCATGTTCAGTGGATGCTTCCCCCTTCTTTAAGTCTTAAATTGTGTCTTTGTACAAGGAGGTGAGGTGATCCAGAGTATCTGCTTTTGGGGGAGAAGTAAGTAAGTAGTAAGGAAGAAGGACTGGTAAGCAGGGCAGGGTAAGAAACCCACACAATCAAGTCTTTGGTTTTCACAATTCTCCATCCCCTGGAGAGGCCACCTTCTGTGCCTGCCTGGAGCGAGGAGGTGTTTGGGCTGGGACCTTGCTGAGAGGGAGTTGGAGGCATATTGCAGTGGTGACCTACACCTAGATCTTTGCCAGGGGCCTCCTCCCCATTCCCTCATTCCCTCATCCCGGGGGGACTGCAGGGAGCTGGGGCAGTCCATCGCTGCATCCCCAGCAGCCTGGGCCTGACCTCTGGATTTGTTCAGTCCATTGCTGTCACATGGACACTTTACAGGGATTTATTTTCTGGAAGGCACCCGAGGCTTTGTATGTAAACAAGGATTTCTGACTTTGCTTAGAAGACTTTTCTCAGCACTTCTTACTGTCATGGAAACACAGGCAGAACAAACAAAGCATGTTTTTTTAATGTGACGACTGAGATTTAGCACTGGCCTTATTGTGATATGAAGACACTGATTTTGTTTCCAGCATTCACTGGAGTCATCGCAGTGACACAGACATGACCAGGGATGAGCATCAATCCCATGGCTTCCACAGCAGGGAGGTGAGAGTGCAGCTTGCCACGGGGTGCTCTGTGCACCCAGTGTAGAGCTGGGCTGTAAACAGCTTTATAAACACCGTGTCTTCAGACAGAACAGTAAATGGGGAAATCTGGTTTATAGGTTGTGAGTGCAAGAAAAAGGGGCTGCTAGCTGGTTGTAGTATTGTACACTAAATTTTGCAGACTTAGCTGGGAGTTCCTCCAGCACCTGGGTCACATGCAGTGCCTTGCTTTCCTCCCCTTCCCCGAGGCTGTGGAGGTACCAGAGGAACCCTGGTTGTGAACAATGGCCAAAAAAACAAGTTCCACCAGTCAGGCATTTTGCAACTGAATACAGCTGAAGCTGTGCTGGCTGGGTGACCCCAGACAGCCATGGGCTGAAGGGGCTCCAAGGAAAGCCTGCAGGTGAAGAAGGAGCCTTTGGAATTTCAGCTTCAGAGCAGGATGTGATGAGTTTCTGTGGAAACTCAAATTGGTTCATGAAAATTTAGGGTGTTTTAACTCCTTGAGATCAGGTGGATTTTTAGCACGTCCTGTGCTCAGCTGTGTTCGAGTTTGTCAATGGCTTGGTCAAATTCCTGGTTAGATTTTAAGGGACAAAATAAAATCCAGTGTTATTTTTATAAGGTTATTAGCATTGATATAAGAAGATTAAATGAAAAGAGCATGTGCAGTTTCCTAGCTTCTCCAAATCTTTTCTTACCCAAATGTTTCCAGCACTGATTAATTTTGTTCTGAGTTATTCCCTTTACAAATAGGTATTTTAAATGTAAATCCTGAAACCTTATCTTGGATGAATTCTAAACAGAGCTTGACAGAGAGCTGCAGTTCAGCTTGCTGGCAGTAACCCCAATAGTCACTAAACATGAAAATGTCTGAATAGCTCACAGCGCACTTCCAGCACTTTAACTCTGCACCAAAAAATGTCATTAAAAGGATTAGATTCTGCTCCAGAAAGAACAACTGGAAAGGCTCTGTATTCATTTTTCCTGGTTTACTTTTCTCAGTCTGGCTTTACAAAGTATTTCAAGGTAACAGTCCTGTCCCTGGGCTCCTCTTTGGGTAAGAAACAAAGTGGTTTATGTTAAAATACCTATAGTGAGATGTAAGAAGAGAGTAACTGGAGACATGGGGGAGGTGGGTGATTAATAACAGTGTAAAACACATTAATTAAATTAACTTCTCTTGAAGTAGATTTCCATCCGTTCTTTTGCAGCTGGATATGTTTCAGTTTCACAACAGTGTGAAAGGAAAACTGTGCAAGGGTCTGTGTGTGCTTTCTGGATTTCTGGCCCAGTTCTCACTACTATAGGAAATCGCAGAATAAAACAGTGGAAACTGTGGTATTTACTGTCTCATGTTATAGCACATTTAATTTTTCCTTTTAAATCCTTGAAGATGCTGTGAAGTTTCAATCATTTTGTACCTTGATCGTTGTTGTTGTTGTTGTTGTTCACCTATCAACTCATAAATAGTTAAATTTTTTAATAGAAGAGGATAATTGCCATGTTTCCACTTGAAATATTGTAGAGCCCCAAGGCCCTTTCTTGGACAAATGTATTTTTCATCAGCTCATTGTAATTTTGGTTTTGAGTGAAGATCCAACAAAATTAAAATCCACACCCATCCGTACAGAAGGTGCATTTTCAGCCTTCAACAATAGCTTTATTTAGAAGGATTTTAATGACTCCTTTGCAAAGGGGGAGATTTCTGCGGTGAGTGGGGCTGTCCTGAGGATCACAGAATGACTTTGCGTGCTGTCCAAGCTGACAAGAAGAGCCAATTCTGTGGATGATGATTATGCAAGATGGAAAAGTGCTGATAGACTGTGGAAAAGTACAAGTCTGAGCCTAACAGCTTTGCAAACCTGTTTGAAAAAGCAGCTTTGAGCAGTAGATCTGGTGCTGTACGTGGGCGATCTGTAGTGGCAGTGTTGCATTAGGGTGAGCAGAGTGAGCTGGGGAGGCAGAGGAAGGTGCTTGGGGTGCTTGGTTTCACAGGGAGCAGGAGGCAGCGTCGTGGGAGTTTTAAGTGATGGCGGGGATGGGTTTTAAGTGGGTGGTTGTATAATTTTCATATATAATACACTTTTTAAGTGTATTCAAAGATTTTAATTTTTTTTTTTTATTATTTGTAGTTTTCAGTAATCAAAGTAAAGTTTCAGGTGATTGATCAAATAGAGAAAGGAAAGCCCAAACATTTCAGCTTCAGGTTATGGTTGAGTAGACTTTTGCTGACATCAGAAGTTATTAATTGCACCAGCTAAATTACAAAGATGCTATCTTGGCTCTGGGAGCCAAGAGCACCATAATTAGGGCTGTTAGATGCCCCACTCTGCTTCCTCGCTTTTGACTTTAACCATCAAGGCACTGGATCAAGGTAAAAATGAACTAATTTATGTGGAGGGCTTGGGGTGGTTTCAAGAAGAGCATGGAGCAGATGGCTCAGTTTGGGGACAGGTACTGTCCCCTGGAGGAGCTACAGCCTTAAACAGAATGTGTGGGCTCACTGCAGTACTTTTTAGGTGTATATGTTGAGTGCTCATAAAGTGGCTTGCATTGGCCTCTAGTTTACAGAGTTCAGTGAATTCTACAGCCCTCTCTAGTGCTACTCCAAAGGGCAGCATCAGTAATTGTTTGTGTAGGTTTACAAAATTATTTTCAGTTTCTTAAGGTGTTCTCATATGTTCTCTTATATCCTATTGTTTTTTCTAGCTAGAGACTGAGCACTCCCACCCTTCTGCTGAAGTGATATTTATTAAATAAAGCTAAAGCTATCTGAGTTTAGACAGATATGTGGGTTTACACATCCTGCCTTGTCAGAGCTGCTTCAGCACCAGTGTCACCAGCATGCCCACGAGAGCTGTGTTACTTAGCTTGTGGCACCCGAAATCTATCCAGACATCTTTCTTCAGACCTCAGAACAGCTAATCTTTTTTTAATTTAGTAACAGATTAGTAAGCTTAAAAATACAGAGTTGGAGTGGTTCATAGTTCCCATCAGAAGGTGAAGGACCTAAAGCCCAGGATACACGAGGGGAAGCCACAGCCGTCAATGTATTCAGGTGCATGTTCCTACCTTTGTCCTCAGGCACATGTCCCAGTTCAGAAGGGCACTCAAATATTTTCATAATGCTTTAGATTGCCCAACTGAAGCCAACAGGACTGGCTGATGCCAGAAAAACTGCTTATGATTAACATTAAACACATTCTTTGGATGCTGATGAACTGGAGCCTATGGTAGTTTAAGAATTGTGAGTGCTTGAAAATAAAATGTTTCAGTTTCTCTACGTTTAAGATGGGACTAGGAGTCACACACAGGAAACTTACTGTATTTAGTATTTTTTTTTTGCCCACTGCCATAACTCCATAAGAAGGAAACGAAACTATTAAACATGGAAGGCATTGGCATTGTTGATATTATTACTATTATGATTGTTCTTTTATTATAGGTTCAGAAATAGAAAATAAGTTTGTTGCTACACAAAACTTTGGAAAATGAGAAGCATATTTTTTTTATTCAGTAATTTTATTAATGGTGTTGTAACCTTATTTGTAGACTTACAAAATTTAGGAAATGTAATCGCTTTATGTTACAGGTTTGGAAACAGAAATAAATATCAGTTATAGGATCTCTTTTCAAAACTGAAATTTAGAAGTAGTATGGCTTTCAGTATTTTGCCTTGTGATATTTAATTGCCCACTCTAAATAAAAAGGTGTTTCAAAGAAGTCTTTCAGTCCTTTTCCAGATTTTCAGTTCTCCACCTAACATTTCTTGGCATGGGCAGCACATCTTTCATTCAGTTGTGCTGGAAAATATTTTTCAAAATAGCAAATAAAAGTGGTGTGTCAAATCTGCCTGTCAGGCTTTCTCAGACTCAGGAGGTCCCACGTTGTGAGTTTTATTTTAACATGGATTTCAGTTTTGTATTGGTGTGGATTCCCTTTTATCCACGTGAAGGCAAATCTAGGAAAAAATTACCTCTTTCTTTTGAATTGTAGCATCACCAACACTATAGGCTGCAGCATTCCCTTCCAGTCACGAGAGTTAAGAGTGTGGGTTTATCAAACAGCATTTGGAAAATCCACTTGGAAATCCAGGGCCTTTCCTGTAACTGGGACACTCCTGAAAGTGGATCCGAGCTGGCAGGAGTGAATTCTCATGAGCTGGAGAACACCAGATGAAGGGTGACCCCAAGGCTCCATCAAACAGAGCCTGTGGCAGGGGCCAGCTGTGGGTCCTGCTCTGTCCCTGTCCCTCCCCATCCCTGTTCTCTGCCAGCAGAGCAGCGTGGCTGAGCATCCCGAATTTCCTTTCCTGGCTTGCTGAAGCTGCTGATCTGAGCTTCCCAGCTGGCTTATCTGCAGGGATATGGGAGAAGGGCACAACTGACTGTGCTGACACATTGATGGGGACCTTCGCTGGGAACAGAGCAGTCAGCAAGGAGCAGCTGCCAGCAATAACCCTTCCTGGGACATGCAGAGGAGGATGTCCCCGTGGCCACACTTCATTTGTGGTTCAGCAAATTGTGCTGCTCTTCAAGCTGTGCTCAGTTCCCTCAAAGGCCTCGCACAGATGTGGGTGAACAGAATACTCCCAAGTAAGAAAAAGCAATTAAAATTATTAAAGCGTCATTAGAAGTCATGCAGGTAGGTGTTTTGTAGTGCTAAGTGAGAAGAAATGAAAAGCTTTTCATTTCAAAGCTGACAAAGTTTATGTAGTAAGGCTATAGTAAATCAGTGGTGAAGCTATGAATAAAGTTCAAGCAAATAGAGATGGGTTGCCTTTCTTTACACAGTTCTCTTAAACCACAGTTCAGGTTTAAATGTATATATTATCTGCTCAGTATATTGGTTTGTGAATATGGCTTTCACTGCCCAGCCAAAAACCTCACTGCAATCCCTTTGTTACAAGTTTGTAAAGCAAACAGAAATGCAATAGGGGGAGAGTCTGGAGCTCCCAAAATCTGAAGTTGAGGTTATAAATAGCTAGAGAGCTGCCAGGTGATGAGCTCTTACCTTTTGCAAATGACCTATGATATATATATATATATATGTATTTGCATTTCCAGCAGTAGTTATCCAGTGGACTGAAATGTCTTCACAGAGCTCCTTCCAGGACAATATCTTAATCCCAGCTTAATTGTTCTTGGAGATGGAGCACTTGTAAGCCAGTTTATAAATCTCTTCCTTCAGCAGCTTGCTTTTACAGGCATTTTAGGAGTTGGAGCATCTAGCTTCATTTTTAGATCATTTTGATTCTTTCTGTTCCAACACTCAAATTGCTTCAGGCGAGGCTTTTTTTTTTTTTTTTTTTTTTGGTGTTTTGTTTTTCCTAAATT
>VWZT01016910.1:433667-488100 GCA_013397055.1 Pachycephala philippinensis | reverse complement strand
GGGGGGGTTATGTACTGTCTGAAGGACTGAACTTCCAATTACTAAAGTTTTTTGAGGCTGGTGATTCTGTCGATGGTAGATCCAGGTTGTTGCCCAGGTCTGTGGAACACCCAGGTACAAAAAGTTGCTTCAGGGTGAATTTTTTTTCCTTGAACCTAAGTTCCATCTCTGTATTACAGCTTAGCAAGTCAGTGCTATATGATCTTGGAGATCACAGAATCGCAGAATGGTTTGGGGTGGAAAAGACCTTAAAGTTCATCTCATTCCATCCCCCTGCCATGGGCAGGGACACCTTCCACTATCCCAGGTTGCTCCAAGCCCCATCCAGCCTGGCCTTGGACACTTCCAGGGATGGGGCAGCCACGGCTTCTCTGGGCAACCTGTGCCAGGGCCTGACCACCCTCACCAGGAAGAATTCCCTCTTAATATCCCTTCATGCCACTGCTTCCCTTGCTCTGGGCCTGCAGGCACACATTTCAGCTGAGTCAGAAGAGCTGTGTCCCTGGTGCCCTTGGCTTGGTGATGGCATACATTAATTAATTCTGGTGATGGCATACACTGGCCTTGCTGGCAGCCGCAAGCGGGTTAAGGGTGGGAGAAACAATACTTTTCTTTTGAATGATGTCTTGTCTTTTGACCCTTGTTTTCTCGTTCTGTTGTGCTTTCTCTCCAGCTGGGATGACAGCAGCTCTGTCAGCAGTGGGATCAGTGACACCATAGATAACCTCAGTACTGATGACATTAACACCAGCTCCTCTATCAGCTCCTATGCCAACACACCTGCCTCCTCCCGCAAGAACTTAGATGCACAGGTAAGAGCTTTGGTTTCTGCATTGATATTTATTATTTTCTCTGTGCAGGAGGTGTGATTGTTTTAGGTTGGCTGAACTTGAACACACAGCCAGCCTTCAGTATAGAGAGTAGCAATAGTAACCACCTTGTCATCTGTGGCATTTAGAAATATTTCCTCTGTGGGTGGAACCCGTGGCATCTCTGCCGTGGTGGTGTCACAACAATTGGGTCTTGCCTTCCTAGAGGCACTTCTGCACAGAAAACTGATGTAAATGGGATTTTACGTATCTCTTATATATTTATATATCTTTTATATATTTATATATCTTTTTTAGGTCTAGAAAAGGTATTATGTTTTTCTCTTAAATAATAGAATACAGTAAAGTCAACATGAAAGTTCAAAGGTTGTTTAGACTTCCATGAGAAATGTAAGCATGCTATGCAAATGAAATGGATTTTATTAAATTTCCAGAGCTGTGGTTAATGAAGGCTTTCTGTATTTGGCAGCATTTCATAGGAGGATAAACTTTGCCTCCATCAGCAGGATACATGTACATTTTGTGCTCAGGCACCACACATCCAAAGAGGGTAGAACAAGTGAAGGCATCTAGCAGTTTTTCATTGATCAGATAAACTGCGTAACAGAGATTTGCACTAATATAAACTGCTTTTTTTTTACCAATTGCATAGAATTTTGTTTGGAAAAGTGCAGGACCAAAGAGTCCAGCTTTGTTCTTCATACAACCTGCTCAAGGGACTTGGGTGCTGTGTACTGAAGCCACTGGGATGTGGTGACCTGGCAGTGCAGCAGGTAGAGGAGAGGGATGTCGATGCGACCTGCTCCTCTGTTTCTTCCCTCTTTTAATCTTCTCCAGTCCTTTTCATTAGGGGACCCTAAATCTGTTTCTGACATCAGTTTTGATGTAGATGTGTGGTTGCTGTGAAGTATTGCTCTGTCTCCGGAGCTGTGGTGCAAGCACAGAGCACTCTTTGTTCCCTTGCCATGCAGTGCATATTTGAGCCTACAAGGAGGGTTTCCAGGTAGCCTCTGGTTGCCTATCAGCGATTGCACCGGCTCTTGGAACTGCTATTACAAGCCCCATACAAGCTGAGGGGAGTTAAGATCTATCAAGCATGTTTGTCAGTACCTAACAGAGAGTAAGATGGGCAACTAGAAGTACTTTTTGACAATTGTTACTGTCTCAATATTGAAATACTGTTGGGGGGGAAAAAAAAGGAAGACTTAAGGAGACGTGACTAAACATTAACCTAAGGAAAAAAAATAGAAACTCATATGACTTCTATCTTCTGATGCATCAGATTCTTGGAAACACCTCTGAGAGATCGTAATCTGTGTTGACAAACTCCTCTTCCTCCTCCACAACTATTACAGTATCCAAGAGGGTGCAGACAGACACCAGAAGAAAAGCAGCTGGAGCTTGTTCAGGCAGTGGAGTGTAGTTATTGGCAGAGGAAGCTGGGAGCCAAGAACGTACAAATCATGTTTGCAGTTTTTTGATGTGATGTGTGTCTCTGACCCGCTTCTCTCCTCAGTTTTTGTGAATGACAATCTTTATTCCAGGTATTCCTGTTATCTGCAAATTATTGCCCATAAAATAGTTCATTTTCAGTGGAACAGACTACCTGAATCTTGTCAGCCAGGGGAATGGAAAGAGTTCAGAGTGCTGGAATGCGTAGCTTGCAGGGTTAATTTTTTGCTGCCCAGAGCAGACCTCAGAGCTCATGATGCAGTGAATGCTGCACAGGCACATTTTCTCTCTTACCTGAAGGACTTTGTGATGGCCAGTGCCCAGGTGTGCCTTCCCCAGGGAGGTGAGCCACAAAGGACTAGCACACATCTGCAGAGGGATGGGGACTTTTCTTCTCGGGGTGTCTCTTGCTTCGGTTCTCCTAAGCAGGAGGCACTTTTGAGCTGCTGTGCTTCTGTCACATGTCTTTGAGAGAGCATCCAGAAGTTGGATTTCAGGTAATTAAGGAGGGAGCTCGAAGCTAATACATGTGCAGCTGGGAGTCCAGGCAAATAATACAGCAACATCAAAGGGAGAGAGCCTGAACATGTCAGAGTCTGCTGATAAAATCAGTAACTCAGGCAGAATCATCTCTGCAAAGAAAGGCATAGTTGCAGTAGGAAAAAATCTCTGTTGAGAAGCTAATTTTCAGGGCTGCTGAGTACCCCATACTCCAGAAGCTGTAGTTTCTCCATCTCTGAGAAACAGGACTTAAATATGATATTAACTCCATCTTCAGAGACATTCATAGCTGTAGCCCCTTTTTGTAGCAATGCAATGAAGATGTTTGCAAGTTGTTTCTGGACAAGAATTTGCCTTACCATGTTCCCATGCCCTGCTGTGATTATGTCAAGTACCAAACCTCTTAACGTAGTTATATGAGTTTTGGTGCCCTAGTATTTTTCCTTTATATGGCACAGAATTAGGTAAGTTACCTTTATCACAGTACTACATATAGTGTGCCTTTAAAGACACATCATATACGTATTTTAAGGAGAAATTAAGACCTGGTGGGCATTTGAAAATAACTTATTTAACTGAAATAAGATGGGAGAAAGAGACCAAGTAATAAATTCATTCATGTGATGGTAAAAAGATCCGAAGATAGAAAGGTTCCTTTAAATAGAAAACAGCAGCCTCCCTAAGCAGTTGTATCAAGACAACTTCTCAGCAAAGATGGGTTTGGTCTGTTCACAGCTTCAGATTTACAAAACTTTATGAGTGAGTTGAGAAATCCTGGTGGTTTACTCCCAGCTCAGGCTTTGCTCTCAGCCCGTGCTCGCTGTGTCTTGCCATGACCTCCAGCAAAGAGTATTTCCACTTTCACCCTTCCGGGCGGGTGGAGTTTCAGCTGCAATCCCCAAGCCGGCTTTCACCGTGTTTTGGTTTTGATTCCTTAGTCATGTTTCTGTGCCGTTCTCAGTGTTTACCATTAAACAGAAGCATCTCTGGCCAGAGGGCTTCAAAGGTGGAGGTGCAGCATTTCAAAGGCTGCAGGAAAACTTTGGCCGTGGGTGTAGTAGTGGAATAAGTGGAAGGGAGCAAAGGTATTGGACTTCTTGCAGTGCTGTTCTCTCTGTGGAGACTGTACTAATCTTACAGATTAGGGGAGGGGAAGTAGAAGGTACAGGAATATTTCCTAGTCAACCAAAACTAGAATAAGGCCTTTTCTAGCAAGTAGGTGTATTTCTTGCTCTTGAACACTAACAGTGCGTATACACAATTCCAGACACGGAGCTTGGAACAAGATACTGAAGTGACCATGTGAGGAATGGTGGCTTTGAGGTGGCTTTGTTGGTTGATTATGTGGTACTTCCTGCCTGTGCTGTCTTCTAAGATTCTGTGAATGTAGGAGAAGTTTGCATGAAACAGTGGTTTTGGAGAGGCATGGGACATAGGAACAGTCACACTGTGAATTTATTACCACACCTACTGATGGTCAGAAATAGCAAGGTAACCCACCAGCCCCAAACCTGGCAGGCATAGGAAGGGAAGGGAGTTGGAAAGTAGAGATCCACTCAAGCCTACGCTGGGTTGCTCTCTTTGAAGGGAGAGGCAGGGAAACAACATTTGCGTAGCACGAGGAAAGTACAAGAATATAATATTATCTAAATCCATAATTCAAAACGCATGTGAGTCTAATGACTCAATATGTAGATAAATAACCAAAGCCCTGTTTCCCGACTGAAGAAGGACAATTTTGATATGTGGTGTCAGCTTTCACACACTGACTGCTTAACTAGTTTTTCAGGCTTTAAAAAAAAAGTAATTACACTAAAAAGCAGAGGAAATTCAACCACAGTTCCCCTAAATTCTTTAATATTAATGATGTGATCTGGTAGGAAAAGTCATATATGTAAAACATGCTTTAGAAACTTAAAAATAAAAGCTGAAAAGTGTGGTAAATAATCTTGCAGCTTCTCCTGTGCTGTGTTTTTCTGATTATCCAAAGGGAATAAAGGCTGTGAGCTTTATAATGCTTTGGGATCTTTAAAATAATTTCCTGTTAAATGAATTATTCCTTTTGCCTACCGCACAGTTCTGAGCACATTCACCTTCTGCTGAGGCTGCAGGGCAGAGGTGGCACTCAGCACCTCACCAAAACCCATCAGCCCGTGCTTGGGAACTGCATGGTCAAGGGTTGAATTGTCAGTCTCTTCCATGGTGCTGGGGTGGCTGGAGAACACTTCAGCTGTGATTTTTTATCCTGATCAGAGTCAGATGTGTGGATATTTGTCATTTGTGCCTGATCACAAAATGGTTGGTTGTGGTGTTGCCAAATTCACCAAATTTAATCAACAGCATTTGACAGGAGAATTAGAATTCTGGAAGAGTAATAATTAGCAGTGGAAAATGTTAATGTGTGGGGAATATATAAAATATATGCATATATATATAGGGTAATAGATTTAATTTAAGCATTTCTGAGATTTTGGTGAATGTTTGCTAATGAGAACTTTTTCTATTTGGCGTTGAACTTAGCAAAATTCTCCGTAAGAGACTGGTAGCACAACCAGTCTGTGCCAAGAGTAGGGGAAAAAACAGTCTGCAAGAGAAACTAAGGTCATTTATGTATTGAAGTCAGTCTTGAGTATTGTTAGAAAGTTTTTCTTCAGTTCTTGGGTGTCCTTCTACTATGTTAGGTTAGAATTAACAGCATTCCACGTATTCGGATCTGTTCCAAAAGCTGCCTCCTCATGCTCTGGAGATCATATTGCCAGACAAGAGATAAGAAAGCAGCAGGAACAAAGGAAGGCTGGCTGCACAGGTTTGAAATGCTTTTTTGACATTGCAGTAAAAGGGTTTGTCAGAAATTTGAGATGGAGGATTATAAATGTCATGGAGCTGAATATGTCCTTTATAAATCAAGTAGGGTTTTTTTCCCTTTATTTATTCCAAGAAGCATGGCTGTTGTGTTTTTTGTGTTTTTCTCAGAAATCACATTAAAAAAAAGTGTCATTGCTGGGGTTAATTTCTTGCTGTGACATTTCTTCATCAAAGGCGCGTCGTATTTGTTGGTACTCAGAGATGACTGCTGAGCTGATTAATCAGGCTGATGGTTCTTACTTATGAAGCTTCTTAAGAGAAAGACTTGCTCTGAAAGCTGTCTTGCAATCCCTTATCTGTCCTAGACTGATGCAGAAAAGCACTCCCAGGTGGAGCGGAATTCCTTATGGTCCGGCGATGAAGTCAAGAAATCCGACGGGGGATCTGATAGCGGCATAAAAATGGAGCCGGGATCTAAATGGAGGCGGAATCCCTCTGATGTGTCAGATGAGTCTGATAAAAGCACTTCTGGTAGGAAGAACACTGTTATTTCCCAGACGGGCTCCTGGCGACGGGGCATGTCAGCTCAGGTTGGCATTACCACACCAAGGCCTAAACCTTCAACCACCTCAGGCACGTTAAAGACACCTGGAACAGGTGAGAAAAGGCGTAAGATGTAAACAAGCCAAAAAGTGTGTTCGGTGTGAAAACAGTTTAAATACTTTGCAGAGGCAGAACCTGAACTTCAGGTAATCCTGTCTGTATTTTTAGGCATTGCTTTAACCTGAGCAGCATCTTATATGTCCGCATTTCTATTTCTGTCTGAAAATGCATATTTCAGATTGGTACACCCTGCCAGTTGTTTTCATGACAACTCTGGTCTTAAGCCAAGCTATTTATTTGTCACAGTATTGCTGTGTGAAGAATAAATAATACAATTTTAGTTTTTGAAGTCACTGTTAACCAAGAACATACAATATATATGGTTGAGGAGATTTTTTTTTCACCCTTACTAAACAAGCATGTTCATTTATACTAAACATGATTTCTCTCTTTTCTTGTAAGTGTATTAATGATTTTAGCACTTGCAGATGTGTGAATGAAAATTGATTGAATTTGCATAATCAAGCAATATAATTTAATACCTCTCTTATTAGGTCTTGTACACAATTGTTTATGAACAAGTTAAAGTTAGATACTGTCTTGAACAATACAAATGCTTGAACGATGCCTTTTAGGGAAATTATACTAACAACCTAACACTACTAGTGCCTAATGATAAAAATGATCGATCTGTGGTAGCTGCAGAGGGAAACGTTTTTTTCTTATCTGTCACTATTATATAAGACTGTTCTGCTTTTCATATTCTCGAGGGCAAAGGCTCCACATACTTTCTTTGGCAAGTCTGCATGTGTAACTCACTAGAGTGGCATGTAAGTTCAGTGCAGACTAGATCATAACTTTGAACCGCACGCCAGTGGCTAACACGCTTTTGCTTTTCATGCTGCTTTGAGTTTCATCATTTGCTTGATGTTTTCAAGTCATTAAATATTAGAATTCTTTTTCTATTTTTGTAGGGAAAACTGATGACGCCAAGGTATCAGAAAAGGGTAGACTATCTCCTAAAGCTGGACATGTTAAACGTTCCCCATCAGATGCAGGACGCAGCAGTGGTGATGAATCCAAAAAGCTTCCCACAAGTAACTCTAGGACAACTGCTGCTAATGCTAATACATTTGGATTTAAGAAACAGAGCGGGTCAGCCGTAGGCATGACCATAATCACTGCCAGTGGGGCAACTCTCACCAGTAGATCGGCTACCTTGGGAAAGATCCCCAAGTCATCTGGACTCATGGGTAGGACCACTGGTCGGAAGACTAGTGTTGATGGCTCCCAGAACCAGGATGATGGCTACTTAGCACTTAGTGCACGAACTAATCTCCAGTACCGTAGCTTACCCCGGCCCAGTAAATCCAGTAGCAGAAGTGGAGCTGGGAATAGATCTAGCACAAGTAGCATAGACTCCAACATAAGCAGCAAGTCAGCTGGGTTGCCTGTCCCTAAAATCAGAGAGCCTGCCAAGGTAATCCTTGGAAGCTCTCTGCCAGGATTAGTCAATCAGACTGATAAAGAGAAAGGGATTTCGTCTGACAACGAAAGCGTGGCTTCATGTAATTCTGTTAAAGTGAACCCTGCATCACAGACTGCTGCTAGCGGAGCTCAGAGTACCCACCAGCAAGGAGTCAAGTACCCCGATGTGGCCTCTCCCACTCTGCGCAGGTAGGCAACAAATTCCTCGGTTGTGCAGTGGTGTTAGTGGGAGCTGAATGAGCAGGACCCTTCCAGCCAGGCCTGGCTGGCTTTGGTGCAGCACTTACTATTTAGTGTCCTTCTTCAAGGTCTCTGTATTTACATTTAATTTCACATAAACAGGTTGGCCAGTGTTGTGGATACTTAGGACATCACGCGACAGCAGCGAAAATTTGACATTTAGAAAAACCAAACCTGTCTGGCAGAAAGTTTGGCAATTACGATATGAGTCTCCTTGTTGCAAAAATCATACCTGAAGGCTTTTATCCATGCAGATATTACAGGAATAAGAATTTTCTTACCTGAAGGTTACTGAAGAGTTCTTGCAGAGATGTATATGTAACAAACCTAGAAATATTCCAGTCGTGGATCAAATTGTAAACCAACAACAGGAGAGTAATCTCAGATTTTCGTGATGACAGTGGCATTGACCTGCCATGCTTAGATTCACGCAAAGCAAACTATTATAAATTGTGTGGATTAGCCCAGTATGTTGCAAGACGCAACATTTTAGCCTGTGTAGAAGAACCCTAAATAAAGTTACTGTCTAAGCTGGGTTAAATTTTCTTATTTTAATACTATTATTTGGACAAAAATCCTGTCTGTCTTCTATTTCTCCAAGAGTGCCCCACACACTATTCTAACATTAACATTTAGTTGGTGAGGAGCTAATCTGTTGATGCAGTGTATATCAAAGCCCTGATATTGGTGAAAAGTTCTGTTAATATTATTTTTCTATTGGATTTGAGTAGCTTGTCTGTTTCAAGTTGCAGTGTTTTGCATTTCATTTTGTCGTGACGCCCATAATACCCATACAGTTATGCTCCATCATCCTGCTTCCAGTGATGTGAGAAAGCCACATTCCATCTGAAGCACCAGTGCAAGCATAATGGCTGTGATGGCAGCTTAGGCTGATGCTGTAAACTGTTTTTAGATGGGTGGTTTTATTTGAAGAGCCTGTGTGAGGATAATTCAAGATACTTTATTTTGTACCTGGTTAACAATAGATAAGCCATGTACTTTGGAACCTGTAATTTTCATCAATGGCTACTTAACTCCAGTAGGCTTTTTGTTTTTGTAGAATACAAAATGTGTTTTTGTAGAATACACAATGAGAAATGCAGATTTTCAGTGATTTCAGTGTGCCTCAGGCACATTGGTAGGAATTTGATTGGGAATTTTTTTATTACTAAAAAGCTACATTGCTGGCTGTGTAATTGAAATGCTACATTAGAAATACATGAAACTTCAAAGAGCAGACACTGAGGCTTAATTTAACTATTCCCTCATTTGATTTACAATTTCACACTTGAATTTTCATCAGCCTGTCTTAAGTTGTCATGTGTTGAAATGCATCAGAGTTGAATTGGGCCTCGTCATCTTATTACTGATTTCTAGGATGACAGTAAAGAAGATTTTGAGCTTAATTTTCATAGTCAGTTGAGTTGCAGACATTGTTTTTTGCATATGTCCTCTTGGCCCTGCATTTTTTTTTGGTGTTACACAGTGAGTTAGAACCCATACTTTTGTAATGATACAGACTTAACTATAAGTTTTCGAATATTTGTAACTTCCACGTTGTCATAACCAGGGAATAGCTTAAAAACAGCTTGTAAAACTGTTGTGTGGGTGTTTGGGGTTTATGGAGGTCTGGGATCCTTTCTTTAAGAGTGGTTTCCCCAGTGCAAGTGAGGAGGTTGTACGCTCTGGCACAGGAATACCTTAGGGAATACCCTGAGCTGGTATTGCTGTTGGAGAATCATAGACTGGTTTGGGTTGGAAGGGACCTTGAAGATCATCTCATTCTGATCCCCCTGCCGTGGGCAGAGACACCCTCCACTAGACCAGGTTGTTCAAAGCCCCACCCAGCCTGGCCTTGAGCACTTCCAGGGATGGGACAGTCACAGCTTCTCTGGGCACCCTGTGCCAGGGCCTCACCACCCTCACAGGGAAGGATTTCTTCCTTATGTGGGATCTAAACCTTCCCTCTCAGTTGGAAGTGTTGTCCAGGTGCCTTGTGGCAAGTGCACAGCAGCAGCCACCCAGCTCAGGTGTGTTCGGGGCACTGGAGCTGCAGGAAGCACCCATGCAGGATGGACACTGCTGCAGGAAGCACCCGTGCAGGATGGATACTGCTTCTGGGCAACTGGGCTTGCTCCAGGTGTGCTGCAGGTGCCCAGCTCTAATGCAGCCTCTGTTTCTGGGAAGTGTTGGACAGAGTGACTTAGTGTCCATGTGTGGAACAACCTGGGTATGCTCAAAAGCAGAGAAAGTTCTGCCTGGTGCAGACCCATCCCTAAGTCTGTAGGAGCACTTGTATGGAAGTGCTGTAGTCCTCTATTCTAAAAAGTCTCACCCACAGTACTCCACAGTGAATGATAAAAAAGCAAATCCATACAGGTGAGGAAATCCATACGTGTGAGGAAAACGGAGGTTCCAAAGGCTAAGGAAGCTAAGTGGCAGAAACAAAAGCAATGTTTTGGGATGGGTGTTTAAAGCTGGAGTGGAAGATATGCTTCCTTCTTAACTTTGAAGATCAGTTTTGGAATGATTTATAATTTAGTCCGATTTTAGCAAGTTTACTACTAAGGCACTTTGGCACTTCTGAGAAGTCTCCTGTTGACTGCTTATCAGGAAACTGGAGTCTTTTCTTCCTTGGCAGTGCAGCTGCATCACAGGCAGCAGGGATGCTGCAGTCAGCCTCCTCCATCCCCTCCCTCCCCAAGTTCTGGAACTCACTCAGTTTTTTACTAGCCAGTTCCAGGTGCCAAAAGCAGGTAACATCACATTCTCCACTAAAAAATATGGTTTCCAGCCAGCTTGGCTCATGGAATGAAACAAGCCTACATTTGGTATGAGTACATTGTTGCATCCCAGTAAATGCTGCTTCTGTGCAGAGCATTTGGTGTTTTGCGCAGAATTTACCTGGTCAGTAAGCTTTCAACCTCTAGTATTCCATACCTCAGATTGTTTCTCTGGTGTCCTTTTTCCTTAAGGAACAGAAGATTATATGATTGTATCTTAGTTCTGTGAAGCTGTATTTTAGCTTTTTGAAAGTGTTAGTTGATGATTCAAAGACACACACCTGAGATAGATCTGAAGCTATTGTAATTGCCTCTGGGCTTTATTGAAAGGGACAGTGAACACAAGGAGATTATAAATGTATAGTTGCCTATGTGCAATCTAGGATCATGTACTTAATACTGGTTTTCTGAAGCTAAGGTGATATATATGGTCTAGATATAAGATATCCTTGTGTTTACTATTCCATTTTATGTATTTTTCACGTTGTCTTCTTTTTTACAGACTTTTTGGTGGCAAGCCTAGTAAACAAGTTCCCATCACAACAGCTGAAAATATGAAAAACTCGGTAGTGATCTCCAACCCTCACGCTACCATGAACCAGCAGGGTAACCTGGACTCCCCATCTGGCAGTGGTGTGCTGAGCAGTGGGGGCAGCAGTCCCCTCTATGGCAAAAACACAGATCTCAACCAGTCTCCACTGGCATCCAGCCCCAGCTCTGCACACTCTGCTCCTTCCAACAGCTTGACATGGGGCACCAACGCCAGTAGCTCTTCTGCAGTGAGCAAGGATGGCATTGGATACCAGTCTGTCAGCAGCCTTCACACCAGCTGCGAATCCATTGACATCTCCCTGAGCAGTGGAGGTGGGCTGAGCCATAACTCCTCCGGTGGCTTGATTCCAGCCTCCAAGGATGATTCTCTGACTCCCTTCGTCCGAACCAACAGTGTTAAGACTACGTTGTCTGAAAGGTTAGTGAGTTTTTCTCTTGTTTGTATCTCAGGTGGGAATGAAGCCCGGGCAGCAGTAGCCAATGCTGCAGATACAGGTGAAGTAATGCTTCTTACAAGACAGTGCAGATAACTCTAGGTGCTACTAGAACATACAGATAAGTTATTCCAGGCAGGGAGCCCAGTTCAGAGCAAGAGGATGAGTTCAGGTTAATGAATTAATTAATTTGCTGTCATAGCCAATGTGACAATTTTTTTTGCTACCAGATGGTACCTAATATTTGAATTTTGCATCATATGTTATACTTCCAAAGATCTCCTGTTAATTGAGCTGATAGTGATATTTTAAAAAACCCTCCAATTTTCATTTGAAAAGTCAACTGTTTCCCATTAAACTTTCTGATTATAGAATTTGATGGCTTTCAAACTGGAGGTGATGCTGAAAAGACAAGTCCCCATCTCCATAGTCACTTGATCCCTTCTCATCCTCTCCCTGCTGCCTTGTCCCATCTCCAGTTCTCTACGATGTTTCAGTACGAGCATTCATGTGAATGCTTAGTGAATCCTATTGGGAGCTGGATCCAAGTGAAAAACAATCAGCTGAATTGTATTTCAGACAGATCAGTTCCCCAGCTCTGTATGCAGTGAGATTCACTGGTATCTGTGTGGACACAGGGTAGGACCTGGGAGGAGGCCGAGCAGGGAGGAGGGAACAGGGCTTTTTCAGCATCAGAGCTGGATTGATGGCACACTGAGCTGACATTGGGGTGAACTCAGCACTGGTCTCTGAGGGACCCCTTGTAGATGGCAGTAGAACCCTTCCAAGCACTGGAAATCACTACATCCTGATGAGTTCAGGTAGCAAAATTATTGTAGTTGTGTCTTCAGTGGAGAAAATTACACCTGAGCGTAATGTTCTAACAGTTTGGGGTTCTGTTTGTGTTTTATTATAACTCCTTTTTGTTCTCTCATCTTTTCATTCTAATACTCCTTCTCTTGTTTTCTGTCTCGTTGGACTGCTCCTTCTAGCCCTCTTTCTTCCCCTGCTGCTAGCCCCAAATTCTGCCGAAATACTTTGCCCAGGAGACAGGACAGGTAATGCTGTCTCAGGACAGGAGTATGCTCAAGGCTGTAGGTTTTGTTGCCCATCTCAGTGAAGCAAATTGTTTTGTGCCAGACTGTGCTCAGTTGAGTGCTCTTCTGTGTTCATCGTCCAGGTGTGAACTGACACAAAGACATGCCAGTGAGAGTCCCTGCAAACACCCATCTACCCCCACAAATCAATCTGGAGAGGGGCATGCAGCAGAGTTGGCATGTTTTTGGTGTTGCTCTAGTTTCTGGGAACATCCTTTGGTTTAGGGGGGGGTATTTTTCCCCCCCTTCATATCTTTGCCAAAGGCAATTTGAAAATCATGCCCTTTTTTTTTTTTCCTACGAATCTAAACTCTCACTAGCATTTCAGCATTCCTCTGGCATGCTGCTTTTCCCACTGCCTTTCTGGCCTGTCCTTTTTGTCGTGAAGTCCCTGTGTCATTCAGTGTCGTCAGTCTCTTACTGCAGCTTGGCTCATGAGTGTTTTATAAGTACTTAAGGTACATTAATCCTTGTACAAATGAGTGCTAAAGTTAGGAAAAGATGACACAAATCTAAACATTCCGGCTCACTTTTGTTCACTGATGTGAGTTTAATCAGTCCCATGTTGTAACTTAGCTATAAGGGTTGTCATTTAATTAATTTACTTAAGCATGGGGATATTTTCTTTGAAAACAAATTAACAGGCTCTGCTCATCAGTTGTAAAAACATAAACTGAAATAGTTGAGTTTTGGGCGACTGATTGGTCCATTTTACTTTGCTAATGGAACTTCAGCTAAGATTTGGAAATTTAAACAGTCTGGGCTCAATACCTCTGTACAGTAATTAGGTGCATTCCCTAAATGGTGTCTGCTGAAAGAAATGATGGGAAGGTGGTTTGGACTTGAAGATTCCCATCAGGTTTTACCAATAGCCTACTGAAAAGCCTATTTCTAAACACCCATTTGATGTTTAAAGAGCCATTTTTGTTCCTTGTGGGTAGGAGAAGCAGTGAAATGAGGTTGTGAACAGATGTGGTTCATTGGCATGGTACCAGCTGCATGTTTGTGCAAACCCCACCTGGGTGAGGAGGTCTGTGCATGTCTCTGTAGGGAGGCCCCAGCACCTTTTCCTCTGAAAAGGTGATGCAGATGTTTGTACGTCCTTCGTCCTGATCTTATTCCTTCCCTTTTGTTCTTCTCTGAAGTTCTTTTCTTTTAACTTTTCTGCAGCGACCCACATCTTGATAGGAACACTTTGCCTAAGAAGGGACTCAGGTATTGGTGTTTCCACATGGTTTAACATCTTTTGTGGTGGCTTTGGAGTTTGCTTTGTGTTTCTGTTGTGGCTGGTGGTGATGGTCGCAGTTTGCAAGAGGTGGCAACAATACTCTCCTTTTTTCTTTCTTTCTTTCTTTCTTTCATTCTTTCTTGCTTTCTTTCTTTCTTGCTTGCTTTCTTTCTTGCATTCTTTTCTTCAATCCTCAAAGAAGGCCATTGACAATTGTGCTTTTTTCATCCAGTGGCCTCTCTGCTTGAGCAAGAACTGTGGCTTTTGCTGGCTTAATTGCTGAAAAGCATCTCGAACCATCCCTGGGCTTGATTTAAAAACAATAATGTTGCTGTTTCTGTGGCTGTTACATGGAATGACCTGAGATTGTTTTAACCCTGAGAACCTTGGTGTTGCTGTATGAATAGAAAAGATTTACAAGATCATGCCAAACCTTTCAGGATGAAATTGGATATATTAATTTTAAAAAAGAATTGCTTCAGAATACCTAAATCTATAGGGCTCTATCTCGTAGAAAATAACAGAAAAATCCTCAAATGAACTTTCATCAGTTGTCTTCTCATGTATTTTGTACGTCTGTAAGGTAGTGATTTTTATAACATTTTTTTTTTCCATTGATACAAGCAATTCTAGCCAGAATTACTATTAGCTATGTTAATTAAATCCTTTAAGTGTTAAGAGAATTTACAGAAGGTATCTTTGACAATTTAGGAAATTGCGGCTTCTGAATTGCTTAATGCAGCTTCTGGGATCACTGGGGTGATGCCTTGGAACTGCAGCTGTGATTTGTTCTGTGCTATGCATGTTGTTCTTCACAGCAGCCTTGTCCCATGAAGCTGAGTACTAAAAGCCCTTCTTAAAATGGCAGTTTGTTTTAATGTTTCTATGGTCCTCAAGCATGTCTCTAATAAATACTCTCTTTTAAGACCAAAACATTTGAGTGCTGAAGAGGTGGGTATTAATGCTGAAAATAAAAATATATCTGTAGTGTGTTAAGGTAACATGACTGTTTAAAGCCCCTTTCTAAATAAACAGATTTATATGCAAAGTTTAAGAGATGCAGATTGTCAGGGACTGCTGCTGAAGTGTTGAGGCATAAGCAGAAGAATGAATGTATTTTTTGAAAGCAGTTTGACTTTTTAAATTATTGTAGTGTTCCCATTGATTTAAAATAGTCTTAATAAGTGATATCTTACTGTAGGGTATTTACTTGAAGGGAGTCAAATTAATTAAATAGATAGTATCAGCTAATAATAGGCTCCAAGTTTTTGGAAGGAGAGCTAGTAACTCATAAATATTTGTCCAAAGGCGATGGCATAGCCTAAGACAGACACTGAATTCCACCAGCAGACAAGTGTTTCCATGATGCTCTGGCTGTTGATGCCTATACCCCATCACGTAGCTGAGATAACACCTGTCCTGACAGACCTATTTTTCACACATATACACAATAAATCAAGCTTAAGCTGAAGCCAGTGGGTGTTTTGCCACTGATGTTGGCACAGACCGTGTTTCTGCTATTTTCATTGCCTTCAGAAAAGGCTAAACATAGTCTCCTTGATGATGTTTTAATGCTGTTGGTTTTGAACTAAATGGGATACACCTCTGCAGGCCTTATATGAATGTCTCTGGAATATGAACTATTGGGTCACAGCTTGTTGAAAAAAATCCTGATAATGGCTTTGTTGCCTTGAATTTGGTTATAATATCACAAAAAGTCAGCTAAGATCAGTCACGTACCAAAATGCTTAAATTGTGTTAGAATTTTGGCGTAACTTAAGGAAAGGTTTTCCAAGTTACAGTTTTATTTTTAAATCATATTATGTAACACACACTACATTTTATCCTGCAGTGCTACACTGCACAACTTCTACCTGTAACTTTTGGTTCACTCTGGTTTGGTTACCACTGAAGCCATAGGAAAGAAGTTTGTTGGTTTGGTTTTTTCCTGCCAAACAGAGGTGAAATTAATTAGGAACATCTTGGAAGAGCTTGGAGCAGCTCCTTAATTCAGAATTCTATTGGATTTATATCATTTAATCCTTTAATTTCATATGAGGATTCTTCCATTTTTCTTTCTCTCTCTCCCACTCCAAGTCTTGTGACATTTCATGGGGGGTTTTTTTTGGGTTTTTTTGTTGTTTTTTTTTTTTTTAAACAAAAAAGTCAAATAAATATCAAAGTTCATAGTGAAAAACCCCTTTGCTTTTGCAGGTATACTCCATCCTCCCAGCTCCGTAGTCAAGAGGATGCAAAGGAATGGCTCCGGTCCCATTCAGCAGGAGGACTGCAGGATACTGCTGGCAATTCTCCATTTTCATCTGGATCCAGCATAACATCACCCTCTGGAACTAGATTTAACTTCTCGCAGCTTGGTGAATAATTATCTGTTTGAATAATCACAGCAATGCCTTGTATGTCCTGAAAACAGCGTGTTACACAAGATAATTTTCTTTCAGCAGCTCCAAGGCCCACATTGAACCTGAGGAAGCACTTTCACTGAAATGAGTGTGACTAATTAGCATTATTATCTCCTATGCCCAAAGGTGCCATACTTGCAGTAACTTTGAAACTGCTTCTCTGGGAGTAACCAGATTCCTTAATATAACTTGAGAGCTGTTGGTTAGTATCACACATCGGGGTGCTTAGAGGACATAAGATGTTGCCTGCTGTATAGTAATAACTCTCTAAAATCCAAGCATTTTGCTTACTCTGTGTGCCAGTCTCATCAGTTTGGTGTTTTATCTTTACCTGTGTTTTTCAAATGGCTTGTTGGAAAATGGCAGAAAGCTCGATCTGAAGCAATGTATAAAAGTCAGGGGAGTTTCAAGTCAGAAAAACGGCCATTCCTTCACTTAATTTCATTGATAAACACATTTTAAATGAAGGAAACAATAAAAGCTGATTGGCAGGATCCGTGAAGCATTGCAGGTTTTAGTTGACCCTATCAGCAGTTGAAATAACCTAATTTAAAGTGCTAGTGGTGCTTATCTCTGGTGGGCTGGTTAAATATGTCTTAGTTGCCATTGCAATTTCTTCAGGTATGCAAATTTTGTCTTTAAGTGACGTTTGGAAAGTGCTATGTTAAACAGGCATTTTCTGTTTGGTTATGACTTTCAGAAGCCGCTCCATAGTAATTAATATTATTACTATTTAAAATAAATACATAGTTTATGATGACTTCTATATAATAACTAATTTATATATCATAATTATGTGCAAAATAGTTAAGCTTGTACTTGTGAACTTCTTGTGTGAATTTGGAGCAGATTGCACAGTCACTTATTTCTGGTGTGGTTTTGAGTTGCAGTACTGACATTCTAGAGCCTTTCTTTGAGTGTTCTGGAAAGAAACATATTCAATAAGTGTCTTTAAATAAACTGACACTTAGCAAAATTTCAGCTGAATATACACACAGCATAGCTACATTTCCAACAGCTAGCAAACTGTCAGGAAAGTTCATGAAATTAAAAAAAAAAATAACCAGAAAGTGTTGTCATAGGCCCAGAAACTTAACTCTTTATGCAGAGTGTTGGAGATTATTTGTATTAGCTTCAAAAGCTATTTGGCCACAAACACCGGTGATCACCAAAAAAAAGAAAATGCTCTTAAGAAGAGAGCTTAGAGATATTGGAGTCAAGAGGGGTCATTGGATTTAAAAAAGGAGCAAATGGTGATATGAAAGTTGAGCACCTCTAAACTGAATTATTCTACAATAGTCTGTCTCAGTTGATGGTCTGTAGAAACAGGCAATGACAGCACACCAAGAGGAACCTGCTAGATGAACAGTGATTTTGTTCTTTTTTTTACCCACAAATCTAGTGATTCTTAGTAAATAGCAGGCATAATTTTAGCACAAAAGTTCTTTCGAGAAATGTGAGATTGTTGTAGTTTTGTACTCTAAACACTGGCTGGGAGAATACTGGCTTTTAAGGCAAAATTAATATTTTACAGTTCTCAGGACATCATAGTGGAAAGAAAGTTCTGATACATACAGCTATTAGGAAACTAAAGCTCTTTACAATTGTGACTAAAGTACATAGAAAAATGTCATTTTCTTAGAACTTGAAGGCTTTGAAGAAGGTAACTCCTGCTCTATATAGACAAAACACTACGATTTTTGTGGAAGAACAGTTACAAATTAAGTGAGGGTTAATTAGTTCATGCCTAGGAGGTGTTATTGAGGTGACTGAGCTTGTTTGTAGAAGCACGGACAAATCACCCAGTGTTTAAAATGACCTTATTTTACTTGAGCTTCCACATTTACTAGCCTGGTTCGCACACCTCTTACTTGAATTCATTGAATTTAGAAAAGCAGTGAAGCCTGGAGAAGATGATATCAAAAATTTTGTCTTAAAGTAGGGGTGGGGGGGAAAGTTTGTTGGTAGTAGCACAAAAACGAAGTATGAAAATCTGTGTTCCAGCACTAACTGGGTATTTATTGCTGGTTTTGCAGCGAGCCCCACAAGTGTGGCCCAGATGAGCCTGTCCAACCCTGAAGATGATATCAAAAATTTTGCCTTAAAATGGGGGGGGAATAGAAGTTTGTTGGTAGTTGCACAAAAACCAAGTATGAAAATCTGTGTTCCAGCACTAACTGGGTGTTTATTGCTGACTCCACAGCGAGCCCCACGAGTGCGGCCCAGATGAGCCTGTCCAACCCCAGCATGCTGCGCACCCACAGCCTGTCCAACGCCGACGGGCCCTACGACCCCTACAGCGACACGCGCTTCCGCAACAGCTCCATGTCCCTGGACGAGAAGAGCAGGACCATGAGCCGCTCCGGCTCCTTCCGCGACGGCTTTGAGGAGGGTCAGTGAAGTTCCCTGGGGCTGGAAATGCTCAAATCGTGGTGTTTTCGCGTGAACTTGGCGCTTGTCGGTTCAGCACAGGGGTCGTTTCAAACATGGCGTTCTCAGTGTGGAGCTCTCGGTGTTTGGTAAAACCTTAGTCCTGGTCGTGGTTGTTCTGATCGTGGAATCATGGTGTTGGAAGAGACCCACAAGGATCATCAAATCCAACTCCTGGCCCTGCCCAGGACACCCCAACAATCAAACAAAATGTGCCCTAGAGCATTGTCCAAACACTCCCAAACCACTGCCCTGGGGAGCCTGTTCCAGTGCCCAACCACCCTCTGAGGGAAGAGCCTTTTCTTGATACCCAACCTAAACCTCCCCTGGCACAACTTCAGGACATTCCCTCGGGTGCTGTCGCTGGTCACCAGAGAGAATGACGATGTTTATTCAGCGATTGTTTTGGTCAGACACAGGAAATAAGTGTTGTACCTAGACCTTGACTGTTCAAGAAATGGCTTAAACACATAGTGTGCTTCATTTTTAGTGCTCTCAGAATGAGTAATTCAAGCTTAGAGTCAGCACATTAGTGTTCCTTCAATAGGGGTGCTCTGAACTTGCACCTCCACAGTTCTGCTTGTAGTATAGGTCAGTGATACCAGTTGGACTGTTTCTATCCCAGCAATTTTTCCAGTATTTAATCTGTACTCAAATTGTCTTTGCTTTTCATTTCTGCTGAATGTCCTGGCTTGATACAACAGATCTTCCAAAGAAAGGAATTGAGTAGTTCTTTGAAACATCTAGGCTTCTCTTTTTAGTGCTTCATCATCTTTTCAAATATGTGACCACACCTGATAAAAAGAACCCATGTAAATATAGTAAGAAAAAGTATTTCCTTATAAATGAATATTTAGTTTGGTTGCTGATGATCAGGCATCCCGGTGGCTGTAGCAGGAGTAGCTGTGAGCACACGTTAAAATCCTCAGGCATTGCACTTTGAGAAGTAAAGCATGGAGTGGTTCATTGGAAACTCTTTCAACATTAACTCTTTGAGTCTTAAATCTCCTTTCTGGCAATGGTTGGGAGCTTGATTGTACTTACAGGGCACACAAGCCTTTGATGGCTCTTTCCTCTGCTTCTGAAGACCTGCCCTTACTCAGCACTGTTAATAGCAGTGCCCCATTGTTGGGGCTCCCCAAGAGCCAGGCATGCATGGGAGCCACACTTCAGTGCTTTGCAGAAGCCTTTGAGAGCCACAAAGTGCCTTCCTGGAGATTCTGGTTATCCCATCAGGTTTTTCTGCCATGGAAGAGGTAGAAAATACATATTGGATATGGCTCTGGAAAGATTCACTAATTAATTGGTTATTGAATTTAATCAACCTAACTTCAGTACATTTAATTGTATTTTAGAGGTCTGTGGCTGAAGATCTTCATTAGGGGTTGAGAATTACTAGAATAATGCTGTAGGGCTGAAAGCTGGGTCATTGCAGGAATTAACCTTCGTTTGCTCTCAGAAAGCTGAATGGTCATGAACAGTCAAAGACTGCCAGATGCTCAGTCAGTCGAGTTCCATACTGTGAAGAACAGTCATGCTCTTACTAAATTGCCCCCTAATATAATCTGTGAAGGAATTTGAATCACTGCATCTGTGTTACACTTCAGTGATTTACTGGAAGAGCTACTGCAGCAAAACTTACTCGGGTTTTATTGAAGACATCCTCCAAAAAATTGTAGCTTTAGTCTTTTAACTGTGCTCAAGATTGCAGCAAAACCATTTTGGCACGCTGGAGGTTAAACTCTCTCTTGTAGTTCAGAAATTCTTGTCCAGCAGAGAGGCTAGTTTGGATAAACATTTAATAAATATTGCATGTTTGAAGACAAACTATTAAAAAAAAAAAAAAAAAAAGGAAAATTTGAAAAGAGTTAGGTGAAATGTTCTATTAAGTGCTTTTTATTCTTATGAAGAAAGTAATAAAAATGAAGTCCAAGAAATATTCACTAAGTTATGGACTTGAAAGTAGTTGGAAAATACCACTTTTGTATCTGAGGAAGGAATTTGACCCTACAGTGGACATGCTGAAGTTCCCTTTCAGATTTTCCTCAATTTTTCACACCTAAAAGGATAAGGGTATTTTACCAGACGGATTGAATGTTTAGGTGTAGTCTCTGTATTTTTGTCTTCAGGAGAAAGGTCTTCTATCACTTCCCTGGCTGTAGAGAAGGCAGGAGTCACCTGCTTATTAGTTCCTGCTTATTTCTCAGGGAATCACAAGGTGTAAGTGATCAAGTGGTTCTGAATATAGCAGAGATTCACCTTCACCTTGAGAGAATAGATTAAAAAGTATTATAGAAATTTAAATTTGTGGTTAGTGAACAAATTGATTTTATACAATCATCCAGTGTCAATGAAGCATAAATCCAGGTCTTAAATAAAGCT
The DNA here is from genome assembly GCA_013397055.1 of Pachycephala philippinensis. NCBI lineage: Eukaryota > Metazoa > Chordata > Aves > Passeriformes > Pachycephala > Pachycephala philippinensis. The sequence goes on along the minus strand of VWZT01016910.1, from coordinate 466,855 downwards.
TACCAAGCTACTTCTTAATTATTCCCTAGCACGTAAGATTACTAGAAATTTATTTCTCATTAACTTCAGCAGGGCCAGGATTTGTTCTTAAAAGCCTTTTCTTCCCTTGTCTCCGGGTGTGAAGTACAGTCATGTTCTCTCACAGCACAGCATGTAGGTGGGAAGGTTGGGCAGCCTTGCAGTACATAACTCTTGTGACAGACAGGGTTTCAGGGCTGTGGAGATGCCAGCAGGAGCAGCCTCCAAATTCTCCAGAACTTCTCGGGGAAGAAACTCAGCATAAAAATTGAGTGGTCTCTTGGCTGTCCAGTTTCCCCACTTCCCCAGGCAGCAGTCTTCCCCAGGAGCTGGGCTGCCACTGGCTCCACTCTGATACTTCAGCCTCCAAGAGAAAACAAAATCAAATTCGTTATCGTTGGGATATAAATTGTTACTCCTTTTTGTGCCACTGACTGCAATACCAGTTGTTCTTTCTACTCTCTGGGCAGATGATCATGGCTAGAGCCTTTCTTTTCTAACATTAAAAATGATACGTGCTTGCCTGTGCCTTTACAGTGCTTTAGAATAATAGCTCCAGACCAATTTGGGTTTGTAGGCTGCGTGCAGATGCATGCTGGCTGCAAAAACCAGGAATTGCATCAAGACCATAACTGCCTTCAGGCTCCTAATTAAATAGCCTTCAAGTGGCCATCTGCAGATACTTTGAAAAGAAATTGCACAAATGTATTAACTCCTTAGCTGTCCTTAGAATGAGAAATCTGAAATTATGTGCACGTTCAAATGATGCACGTGAGTCACCATTCGTGGAGGAATTTAAGAGCCATGTTGATGTGGCACCTGGGGACATGGTTTAGTGATGGCCTTGGCAGTGCTGGATCAGTGTTGGACTGGATGATCTTAGAGGTCTAAATAAAGACTCTAAATAACCTAAATAAATCTATGATTCTATGTGATGGTGATGTTTCTCAAGGCAGGAGTAGGATTCCCAGAGTTATATGTTCTTTCCCTTTTTTTTCTCATTTTGATTCTTCTTTCCTGTATTAAAGGCCCAATGTGATCTTAAAAATTCCAGCTGTTGCTAACTCAAAGATGTGTGTGACCAAATCCATGGTAAAGGTTTCTGTTTCCTCTCTGGTGAGCTGGTACGGCTTTTTTTTGGTTACACCTCTATTAGGAAAAAAATTCACCAAGGAAGAATATAGGGAGGCAGACCAGAAAATAGTATTATATTCCCTGTATAAGTCCATTTGTGGCCTTGTGCAATATTGCCTCACTTTGGACTTTCCATCTTGAAAATCTTAAGGGGAAAATGCAAGTAAAGGAAAGTGAGAAGGAGATCTGAAGCGCAGAACATCTGTGATACAAAGTTAAAATAGGAATCTTCAGCTTGGAAAGTGACGGCTGAAGGGAAGGGGATTTGGTTTGTTATTAAGAGATTGGTTATCCATTCCTTCTCCTAGCACAGCAGTGTGGAGACACTCGAGGAACTTACTGATTCAGCAGCAGGTCTAAAACAACTGCAAAGAATTACATTTCTAAACACAGGAGAATTTTTTGTTACAGGCAAAATGTGTCAGTGGATTCTGCAGCAGTTGAGCACGTTAATGGTACAGAGGTCACAGCAGGCCAAATAATGTCTGGCTGCAGTTTCCATCCCTGGAATTCCCATCTCTGCTGATTCCCAGAAGGTGCAAAGATGTACCTGGGGAATAATCACTGTGTATCTGTCTCCTCTTTCCATTCTTTTCAGTAAACATGGGCTGTGGTTGCAGCCAGGGCTGGAGCACACCATTAGACAAAGCCTGGCTCTGACTCACGCCACTTATTTTTATGTTCTTAGTGTAGAACTTAAGGACTTAGACATTAGTCCTTAATGCCTCACTGGAAAGATCATTTTAATTGAAAATATGATTACCCAGAGAAAGCAAATGGGTGTGAGGTTTTTTTTTTTTACTTTCTTGTGGGCTTTTTAAATTGTCTTAAATTCCTTCAGAAGCCAACTTAGACCTTGTTTGCTTCTCTTTCCAGTATTGCCTTAGGATATAATGTCAGTGGGAAAGCAGAACCCATTTATTACAAATGTAGAATTGCAGTAGGTAATTAGAGCAAAATGGCAGCTTTTCTAAACTTTTTATTTTTTTGGCTGGAGGATTTAGAAGAAAGAAAATGTGATTTTATGCTATTTCATATGATTCGTCTTCAGTTACCTGGGTTTTGAATGAAAGTTTCAGTTCAATACATTTCGTTTCTAAAAATAAAAATAGAGGAAAAGTAATTTTGCATGTTTCAGCAGCAGAAAGAATAGCTTCAGGTACTTTTTTTCAATAGTATAATAAAGAATGAAATGATGTTATATTTATATGTAAATCCTGATGCCTGAGTGGTGGTAAAAACCTTGAGAATCACAGAATAGTTAGGGTTGGAAGGGACCTCCGAAGATCATCGAGGCCATCAGTGTATATGTATATCCTTTACTGAATGTAAATGCAAAAATTGCTTGAAACTAATCCTTTTCCAGCAAGTTTTGTAGCCATGTTTTCACTGAGAGAGAACAAATTTTGCCTTGTTAAAAAAAGTCATTGCTTTAAAGAAAGGCCAAGAAACCCTGCATGGAAAGGGAATGTTGGGCTCATTGATGCACTGAGTCCCTTAAGTCAGCAGAAGGAAGATACAGCTGCGTTCAGAGGACAATTCACAGCCCCAAAATTAGAGAATATTTTTTTATTCTGGGCCCTCCACATCTTCTCCTGGAGCATCTGGTTACACACTGGAGCTGGGTGTTGTGGGCTTCTCAGGACATCCCCATCAGTGTGCTGCTTAAAAAAACCAACAAACCCCTCAACCTCATCTAAAACTGAAGATTAAATACTTAGATTTATTTTTGTAATCTCTTCTGCATTTCTTGGGGTTTTTTTTTTAATCTTGAGTAAGCCCTTTTGCAAGAATTTTATGATACACTGTCCAGAGAAATACTTATTTCTGAACAGATCTTCATCAAGACTTTTTTAAACTTTCTTGGCCACACCTCATTCTCCCAAACAAAGACGTATTTATGAGAATTTTAAAACAGCTTTACCAAATCTAAGGTTATGGATCGTATCACCTGGCCATGCATTCTTCAAACCGTACTTATTGGTGGAATAATAAAAGATAATTAAGTTTAGGACGGATGATGAAATTTGTGAAAGTATTTCTTCAGCAGATTGGTGGTTGGCAGTGGATGATTTATGATGATTCTACTCTGTGGTTAGTGCAGTTATATTCATTGTGTTTATTTTCTTTCCTTTAGTGCATGGCTCTTCTCTCTCTTTGGTGTCCAGTACGTCATCTATTTATTCCACAGTGAGTATAATGAAATGAAGAGTTTATTTATTAATCAAAATTATTGAATTGACTGGTCTTACTGTGTTAGTTTTGCCATTCAAGGAGCAGGAAAAAAGCAGTTTTCATTTGACTGTGTTCTGAATGCTAGCTGGGAAAGGAATGTTTATGCTCATGAGGATGCCTGTGGATGTTTAGCAGTATCCTCATTAAAAACAGACTTCAATGGCCTAAAAGCAGCCATTGATTTTTTGAGTCTGTATTTTATGCTGTGCTCAGTAGGTTTTGCTACAAAGCACCTCAGTAGAGATGAGGAGATTGGAACTTCATTACTTAAAGCATCCCAAAATTTGCTGAATAAAGTCATCCCATCCGTATAGTAATGATTTGCTACTAAAGAAGTTTAAGTCCACTGTTTAATGCACAGATATTAATAATTCTAAAAAAGGCCATTTATTCGCTGTGCCAGTAACATTTTCTCCACAAGTATGTATTCATTTTGGTTATCTGATCCTAAAATAAGGCTGACTGGCGTTTGAAAATACATGGGAGTGCTCAGAGCTTCAGGTTTCTGTGCTTGCTGCACGAGTGGCCCCAGTAGTGTGTTTGGGTGGGTGTGATTTTCCTGGTGGCTGGCAGTGGGCATGTTTACTCAGGAACAGTGGAGTGGGTGACTTCTACCCCATGCTTCTCCTTAGCTGATAGCTTTGGTTAGAAGCAGGCCATAGTAGCCACAATTTTATCACGCTGACCACAGTGCATGGTCAGTACATCCACTTGGCATCCTCACAACTGGCTGTGTGTCCCCACTTTTTCATCACCACAGTGCCTAGGCAGCACCCAAGTGGGAGGAATTTTGAAATTCTTTTTCACATCACTGTGGAATGCAAAAATGTGACCTCCTTCCCGTGGAGAGCTGAGCATGGGATGAAGGGAATTGCCTAGGGTCAGCCAGGTTCTGTGGCAATCCTGGTTCTTCAGAGCCTCATGCAGTCCCTTATGGACAGAGCCACGACTTCTTCATCCTTCCACAATTCAGATCAGAGGTGCACTGGTCAGCAGGCTGGGAGGTGGAGCCCAAATTCCTTCCTGCAGAAGGAAGTACCTCACCAGCAGCCTATTTTCTTTCTCTTGAAGAGTAAATAATTTAGGAGATTAAATTAGCCTGAATATGGATGTGGGAATCCAAAATAAGGAATTCACATTAGAGTTTTTGAAATACCGAAAGAGAATTTGCATTAATTTGTCAGGCTGGTTATGCTGTAATATCCTCACATATTTCCATTTATTTTACAGCCTGAAGAGAAGTGCCAGTCAGAGGTAAGAGCACATCCTCTTTGACAAGCATAAATGACACTCTGTATTGTGTGTCTTGCTGTCTCCTTGTTATGATGCACTGAAATGCTCTCTTAAAACCCACAGATTCGCAAGCTACGGAGAGAATTGGATGCATCCCAAGAAAAAGTGTCAGCTCTGACTACTCAGTTGACTGCTAATGTGAGTACAACTCTGAGAGCAAACATTAACCTGGAATGCATTTAATGCAACAACTACCACCCAGTTTTTTCAAGTGACAAAAAGATTTAGTGTTTATAGCATTCAGTTCGTATTACTGATGTGTTTGAAGAAATAACTGCATGCGTGTGTGGGACACGTCCAAAAATAACATCCTCTGCCCTACCAAATTACCTTACACTTTTCTTTAAAAACTGAGTTCTAATATTAATTTGGCTTTGTATGTATGTAAACCATCTTAAGGTCCTTAGAAAATCATTGGAGACAGGGTCTTTTTTTTATAAATAGTGTCTTGCTTTGACATTTGGGGGGGATGAAAAACAGATAAAGATTATAATTGGTAGGAATAAAAGTTAACAGAAACTTGGACTGAAATGCATTATGTTTTTCTGTTGCATAAAGATGTGGGTTAATGGCATGATAGATAATAGTGACATAAGGGGCTCTGGAAACTAATTTAAAGTTAAGCCTAAAGAATGGAGATACCTGACTTCTTGTCAGTGTAGACAATACTTCTGCTTGTTCCTTTCAGGAATTTGAGGGATAAGTAATTTAAGACACTCGGGGAAAAAAAAAAAATGGAATCCAGGAGGTGTTGAGGCAATAGTGTATGACCCTGAGCAAGTTTATTTGTGTGTTCTGTGCTACAGTCACAGACAGCAGGAATCTGCAACACAGAAGCTTGCAAGGAAAATAAGCAATTCTAGTGTAAATAAGCTGCAGATGAATAGTCAGCAGATCAGATCATACTGACATCCGGGTTTATGGGAATGAATAAACATCTGAACATGTGCTGCTGGAAGGGGACATTCCTATCCATCAGCTCTCTGAATAGGGGGAATGCAAAGCTTGGGACAGCAAAGGACAGGTTTCACCTGAGCAGTATTATGGGAAAGGTTCAAGGGGAAATCTGTGCTGTCCACTGCAGGCATCACAGTGCTTCATCCAGCTTGAAAATGGAGCAGGAAAACCAACAACAGTTATAGCAGATAAGTCAAATAAAAGGGCTTTGACTGCATGAAACCACTTAGTCACTGTCCCAAGAGGGAAAGAAAACAATTTAAACATCTTTCAAAAGTTAAATCTTACATTTGCCTTTCAAATACAAAGGGGATGGATACACGAGTTGGTTTTCCCCCAGAAGCTTCTTTTACGTGTGAGAAAGCAGGACCAGATTCACTTACTTCCATTTTTAATGATGTTAAATAACCCAGCTTGTGTCCTTCAAACAAAGAGCTTGTCAGCTGAGCAGCTCATTTGGCTCTGCCTTGGCTTTATTGCATTCTCCTTCACACAGTTCAGGGTCACTGGGCTGGTGCTCAGCACAGGCTGCTCACTGCCTGGCCCAGCTGCTCTTCATTTGCCCAAGAATTTCTGTGTGGTTACTATCACTCTCTTTGTGGAGAACAGTTTTTAATGTACACTCCTTTATGTGTTTGTTTGGATTGGGGTAATTTGGGTTTTTGTGGCTTTTCCTTGTGGGCTTTTCTCAAAAAAAAAAAAGCGCGTCATTTATTTTGATAATACTCCATTTTTGCTTAGTTCACCTTGCTAAAATTTTGCAGTGTTTTATACATGCTATTTAAACTTCTTAGACTTGAGCCTGCCCCTGATTTGTCCATAAATTGGCACCAGAGATGTTGCTATAACTGTAAAGTATTAAATTTCAGTCTCTAGCCACCTCTTTTCAGAGAACATGCCCTTTTTCCATGTAAAAGGCAAGGTCTGTTCCCAGAAAGACTGAGATTAATAAATGCTGTTAGTTAAGACACTTGGACATTTCCTTTAGACATGATTCCTCTAATAAAAGGCAATTAAAACTTAGACAATTCAAATTAATCCCTTCAATTTAGTTTTTTTCCTGAATTGCCCTGCATAGACACTGCAGCTGTTGATGCTTCTCAAGCCATCAAGGGCATGAATTTGAAAATATTTTACTCCAGCTGTAGAAAGTGAAGATAATTTTTTCCATAGCTCACTGAACAATTTCGAGATAGGAATAATTGCAAGATCCGGTTTTGAAAGAGCAACTTGGTTTTTAAGGCTCAGGTCAAAGCATTAAGAGTTTGTATCCTGTTACTAATCCATGCAGTCCTGCTTGTCCATTTATTTTTTGCTTTTGAAAAGTATTGCTGAGGATCCCTGAATATCAGCTTTGTTGTTCCGTGTTCATCCTCCCCAACAGAAGCTGTGCACTCTGTGTTTTTAAAATAAATATTTAGATTTTCCTACGTGTGTAGTGTTAGGTTTTGAATTACTTTTTGCCATTTTCTCACAGTCTCAGCTCTGCTTATTTTCATAGGGGCTGATGGGAATGAGCTGCACATCCCCATGTTATTGTACTGCTCATGTTTGTTTTCATTGTGAATGTGAGAACAGTTATTTAGGATAAGTCGACTGTGTGCTGCTGCTGAATGAGTCTGGAATAGCTCTGTGAAAGGTTTTGCTATTCTGTATTTTTTTAGGTGAGAAAATGTCCTTTTGTCCTTGGAACGATTTCAGTTTTACTTGTCATTGTGCATATAGAATTATTTTTAATAGGTAAATAAAACTATTGATTTCTAGGCTTAGTGTAGATTATTATGGCTAATGAGACAAATATATATTGAAATATGCCTGTGATCAATTATGTGTGCACATGCATATGAATACCCATAAAATAGTGCCATGTCATGGCTCTAGAAATACAGTTTCTGAAGTTCTTTTCCATCTTCTCATTCTGCTTTTCCTTCCTTTTGCTTCTCAGTCATTTTCAATTCTTAGCTGATGTCTTTCATGTAATGGACCCTGTGTTCTCCATGTTTCCTGGGGGAAAGATTCAACATTCTTCTCCCAAGAAGCACAGAGAAATCATTTTCTCTTTCCTCGGGAAAAGGAAAAAGGGTAATTGGCCAAGCACCAGGAATTTTGGATGTTATGTAGCAGGCTGACCTTGGTTGGAAGCAAGGTGCACTCAAATACTGGAGAAGTCTTCGAGTTCGATGCAGGTATATCAGCTGGTAAAGCATCTCTTCTCCTGATGGGATAAACACAGTGAGAACCTCCACTCCTGTGACTGCCAGTATCTTTTTGCCTTCATTATCCACAAGGGAAATAGTGGTTTAGTTGGAGGGAAGTTTCTGCCTGACTTTTCTCTTCACAAAAACTTGCTTTATGTTTTATTGTTGGTGAGCATTTCCATAGTGTGTGCTCTACTCATTTGACCTTTTCTGAGCAGTGTTGTTTTCTCTGCACCATTTACACAACAAACAATGCCATACGTGGGGTGGGCCGATTAAATACCTGCAGAAATGCTCCTTTTTGGGGGAAGAGAACAAATTCCTCCTGTGTGGTTTGATTTCAGGCTCACCTGGTGGCAGCGTTTGAGCAGAGCCTGGGGAACATGACAATCCGGCTGCAGAGCCTGACCATGACAGCAGAACAAAAGGTAAGCTTCAAAAGGATTTGGGGAGTCTTCATTTCTCTTTCCAGCATTGTTGTTCGTGCTCCTTCTGTAGTTGTGTGGGGGAAAAAGTCACATGCACAATTTGCCTTAGCTCCCTCATTTGTGGTGACAGAGTAAGATGTAATAAAAAATGTATATAAAACACTTATTTTCTGCACTGGGGTTTTGTGGCAACTGATCAGGTTATTCCTATAAATTGTTGATTTGGACACAAGTCTTCAATATTGCATATTTTTGTAATATATTTCATCCCAATGCATCCATACATGGACATGGAGAGAAACACCAAGAAGAATACTTACGAGACTGGCAGCATTGGGTTTTTGGACAGTATACTTGAATAGACATTATTTCTGCATTACAAAATACATACATTTTTTTGTATCACAGTACCCAAGCTGTTTTGCACCCTGTTGAGGGTGTGTTTCCCTTGGTATCCCAAACCTCATTTTCACCTCCTTCTACATATATATTCCATAAATTCACTGTTAACTACCAACTCTTACATGGAAATGCAGCCTCTTTGGAGTTGTTCTCCCATGTACCATCATACTGGTTTTTTCCTTATTCAAGGACTCGGAACTGAATGAGTTAAGGAAGACAATTGAACTCCTGAAGAAACAAAATGCTGCTGCTCAGGCTGCCATCAATGGAGTCATCAACACACCTGAGCTCAACTGCAAAGGTGAGAGACAAGCACCACATACAGAGACCCCAGGGCTCTCCAGTGAGAGTTCAGTCTCCTGGGTAACAGCTGATGTAACCATCAAAGTTACCCAGAGACCAGAATAACCCAGTCATTTACACTGGGATAAATTGGTGAAGGAAAAGTTTGGAGCATCTCAGATTTTAATCTCGTCACAAGAAACAAGGATTTGAAATATGCAATACATCCCTTGGGACAAGTGATTGTCAGAGTGCTGATTTCCCTAAATGTGCCCTCAGGTTTGCATGATTAATACCATACATCACACTTCCTAGATAATTTTGACACTGCCTCTGTTCATATCCAGGTCCTGGAGCTGCTCAGCCCACGGACCTGCGGATCCGGAGGCAGCACTCCTCAGACAGTGTCTCCAGTATTAACAGTGCCACCAGCCACTCCAGCGTGGGCAGCAACATCGAGAGTGACTCCAAGAAAAAGAAGAGGAAGAACTGGGTGAGTGTGTTTCAGCAGGCTGTGTGAGGTTTAGATGAAATTGTCAGGACATGCACGGTGAAATCTGCCCAGCTGCTCCTTCCTGCCTCATGCAGCAGGTCAGCACAAGGACTGTGCACTGCTTGAACCCTGGGTAAACTCTTCTGTGAAGGCTTAATTGAGTTGTAGGTGATGTGTATCCCTGTGTTGACTCTGCATAGGACTGAATTTTAGCTTGACAGCCAAAAGGCCAGTCTTATATTCGAAATAGCTGTCAAAGATCAGTTCTGGCTAAAGGGGTGTCCAACCCCTTAAGGAAAACATGACATCTGTCATTAAACAAACCCACAAGAGGAGCTCATTCTTGAATTCTTTTTTAGTTTTTGTCTCGTAGGGCTTTCTTATAAGTGAATATATTAAACACTTTAGGAACCCTTTGTCTAGCATTAACTTGGAGTCTTAAGAATAATATTAAAATAAAATTTTCATGATGGACATCTCTTTTGGAAGTTTTTGCAATATTTACATGTCATTTCCCATTTTTCCCTCTTTGCTCATCACGTACTATGTACAAGGTACCCTGTACTGGAGGAAAGGTACATTATCTTCAACTACATTTTCAATTAGACCATAACTGCCTTAGTGACCTAGTCTGATTATAGTTTGGACTGAAGTCCCTAGATCCTTTATTGTAGCCAGTAAAGCAATCCACCCCTTTCTTCCCACTGAATTTAAATCTCCCTGGACCTCTTGGGTGTACAGATAAATCTGTAGAGATGCAAAATGTGGTTAGAACTGGTAAAAGCTTCATTTGTGTTTGCACAATATCCTCTCAGAAATGTTGATGAAACTCCTGAACTGTAAGAAACAGCTTCCTGAACAGGTTCTTGTTTTCATTTCTCTCTTATCTCAGGAGTTTCATTTTGTTATCTCTTGGTATTACCAGCTGCTTCACAAAAGAAGCATTTCCACTCTGCCCCTTAAATAATTGGTTGAATGGAAACATCTTCTCCAAATCCTTCTTGTGCTGTACGTTAGTTATAGACAAAGTAAATTGCTGTAACTTCTAAATTTCTAGCAACTCTTAGTTTATGACACAAAACTTTTGTAGTCATTAAGCCTTGGTTAAGATAAACACTTTTTAAAACTCTTGTTTAGCTTCTGTTCTTTGTTATCGTAACCTAGTGGATGTGATCCTACATCAGCCTACATTTCTTATTCATCAGATAACTATTTTTAAAGAAGGTTAAGGGAACATTTCCTTATTACAAAGACAAATAAATAAAATTTTCATGAAGTAGAAGAAACAGGACAGTATTTTTATGTTGTTATTAAAAATGAGTATATCACTGCTGTGAAATGAAGATTGGGTATTAGAACACTACTGAGAAAAATGTGTGAGTTGAATCTGATTCATACCTTCTTTACTCCACCGGTGCTGAGGAAGTTCTCAGCCAAGATCTTTGTGTTCTGTGTAGAAGCAATGCAGCTGTCCATTTAGAGCTGAAACACCAGATTTTCAACGTTTCTCATTGTAGGAGTCTTTGTCTAGTTTAAAAACAGCTTTCAGCTCATATTAAGCCAGCCTGTGTATGGTATGTAATTTGCAGTGGCATTAAAAGGTGTACATAGAGCATCCTGAGTGGGAAGGGAACCATGAGGATCATCAAGTCCAGACCTTGATTCCACAGGAGTTTAACTTTTAGGACTACCTGAAAGAGAAACCATATATCTAAGAGCATTGTCCAAATCCTTCTTGAACACTACCTGTTGAATTGTAACTTTGGGGTAACATCAGTTTGATTACATGAATATTAATTCCTGTTTGGAAAATGGCAGTCACATTACAGAAGGTTATTTTAGTTGCAGGTAGGTAGAGAAGTTGCAGTCTTTTCAGGTGGTGAAATACCTGTTCCTGCAAGGAAAAATATATTATTTACTTGGCTCTTAGCCAAAGCACTCTGCCTGAGCTAAGGAGAAAATGTAATTTAAATAGTTAAGAGAGTTTGAGTCCAGTGTCTTCCTCAGGTAACACAAAAAATGGCCATATGTGGTTTGAAACACCTGGTTTTGGAAAATACAGGGTTCCGGTTTTAAAGTAACTGTTTGTCTTTGTTAATCATTGGTCGTGTTTGTCTTAGAAATCCAAAACTTCCCTTATCGGTGGCTTTATCTGTTAAAACGTGTCTTTTTTCCTTCCCCCACTTCCTTTTGCTTGCACTTCTTCCGGCAGGTCAATGAGGTAAGGAAGACCTACTTTAAACTCGGAGGTACAAAGCTAACCCCCCATTGACACCACTAACCCTTCCAGCATCATTAACCTGGGCTGGGCCCTGTGCCAGCACAGCTGCAAGTTGTCACCACACCGCTGCAGAGCTTGTTGCACTCAACAGAGTTTGCTGTCAAATAGTTCTTTAAAAAATAGGAAGCATTCGTAGCCACTCCTATTGACCTTATTAATCTGATAAAATAGTTAAGGGGAAAAAAAGCTTGTTTATTTTTCACCTGTGTTACTGTGTATGTGAGTATGGCTGTAGCATTTGGAGTATTTGCATGTTAAAGAGTTTTTACTCTGTGGGTTTTTTTTGCCTGGTTTCACTCTTAATGATGGACCTGCTGCTGTGGTCTTGTTTTTTCCAGTTACGCAGCTCCTTCAAGCAAGCTTTTGGGAAAAAGAAGTCTCCCAAGTCAGCATCTTCTCATTCAGACATTGAGGAGATGACTGATTCTTCCTTACCTTCCTCACCAAAGCTACCACACCACACCACCACTGTTTCAACACCACTGCTGAGAGCTTCCCATTCCAATTCCCTGTAAGTGATTTCTGTAATTTTCAGACAGAAAACAGCATGGAAGGCATCTTGCTGCATTGGTAGAGGAAAGGCAGAGGACAGAAGCGCTGAATTTATGTATTCAGAGATTTAAAGATATGTGAGCTGACGCCCAACCCAGTACCTTTGCATTAGTGTCCAGGAAGCCAAAAATCATTGCGTCAGTAATAAAGTGTAAATATTTCATTGCTCTCTCCGCAGAAGGTACTGAGTATCAAGAATATTTATAACCAGGGTGACCTTGAGGTGCCAACTTAATTGGATCTCTTGCTGTTAATTAAACAAACCAGGTCAAATCTGGGATTTTGTTTCTCTTGTCTAAACACAGCGCATACTGTATTAATCTGCCATGATAAGTTCCCAATTATATTGACAAATTCAGATAAAGGTAAGGAAATCAAACACTGTGGTTTAGTGATAACAGATGAACTCATCCAGCAGCTTGTGCCTGGTGAATGGAGATGATGCACCTCTCTTTCCTTCTATAGCTCCCCAGCCACCTGTGCCTGGTCCTTTCCATGGACACCTGTGAAATAAAGTTTAACAACTCCCTTGCCACGCTGTTTTGAGTCTGGACTCACATTTTAGAATGTGCGTGGAAAATTAGTGAAACAGCTTTTATGTAAATTCCGTCAGTAGCTTTGTCACTTGAGCGGGATAAATAAATACAGAAAGTTGTAACAGGCAGTATTGTGAAACCTGTAATTACCAGACAGCCTCCTGACCTTGAGAGGTCATGCAGAGCTTCCAGCCTGATTTCAGAGCAAATGCGTTGGAGCAGTTCCCCTCCACTTGTTTTCACATGAAGAGGTGGAAACAATAGCAATAGTTTCCAGCTGTATAACAGTGATGAAATGTCAGTAGCAGAAGATAATCCCCCATGATTTTTGTTTCAAAGCTTCTTCTGTCTCTTGAGCCTAACTCAGTGCATTTGTGGTGACTACAGCAAGTTCTATCTGCTTTAGAACTCTCACGCCAGAAAATTGTCGAATGATGATCCCATCTGTCGTCAGCCAAAATGCTGTGTGGGTACATCTCACCTTGCCATGGAAGCCAAAAGGATAAATGTGAGAAAAGAATAAATATGTGGACTAGGGGAAGGATAGAGCACAAGTAAAACTTGTGTGTTTTGGCTTATTGGCTTTTTGGTGGGGAAAACATCTCTCATTAACCTGATTTAGGGAAAGACGTGATAGGTAAAATCTCCCTTAAAGCGTGCAGCTGCGTGGTTGATCTTTATATAGATACAGTTACAAATGTGCTGAAATGTTGTTACTCAGAAACTTTTTTTTTGTGGGCGGAGGGAAGAAAAATGCCACCAAAGATTTTTTAAGCGTGAGTTCTTTAAAGCAAGCAGGAATTTGTCATGCTTGAATAGGTGTAGAGTTCCAAAGCCCTCCAGAATAGTTCAGGGAAACCCAGCTGTGCACACCTGGTGAGCTTTAAATCTTTCTGTGAACTCATCAATCTCCAACCAACTGCTGTTAAATGCCTGCACCCCCTTAATTTATTTAGATTTTGGCTTTAGAAGTTTTCCTTTATAGAAACTACCATGAAAAAAACGAGGACTATCCAATAGTAGGTGATTTCAGATAATTCTGTTTCAGATGCTGATTAAAGAAAAATAACCCTCAGACATCGTTGTTTCATTAGTCTCTAAAATTTCCGTGACCTATTTAATATCTGATTTACGGTATCACTAATTCAATAAGCCGAAATTGCTACCTGCTTCAAGCAGAATAAAAAGGCCTTTATTCCTCTTCTCCTAATAAATCCTGGAGAAGCACCATGAGAAGAGGCACGAGTGTGTGTTTGTCCGTGTCCCGCAGCATTTCCGAGTGCACGGACAGCGAGGCTGAGACGGTGATGCAGCTGCGGAATGAGCTGAGGGACAAGGAGATGAAGCTGACGGACATTCGCCTGGAAGCCCTGAGCTCTGCCCACCAGCTGGACCAGCTGCGGGAGGCCATGAACAGGATGCAGGTGAGCAGCAGCCACCCCAGATCCTGCAGCCTGTGCTGATGTGGGAAACACTGGCCAACCACCCCCACAGTAAAGATCTGGAGTTTTTGAATGCTTACTGAAAGCTGTGTTTAGCTTTGTGCCAGTGTTAAACCTTCATTGGAAGTCAGCGTGAACACCCAACCCCAAGATGGGGAAATCATTTTGTTGACTGTCAAAATGTTTCCATGCTCTCTGCCTTCAGGTAGTTGCATTTCAGTGTTAGTGAATTCCTGCATATTTAGGTATTTTAGGATACTTGGAAAAGTTTTACAGAAAAGACATCGTAATAATTAAAATCCGTAATTAAAACATCATGAAAACAGCATTTCTGCTAAACTACCATTTATTCTTAGGTTACTTATGTTGCTGTCTTATAATCATGTTTTCACTGTGCATTCTCCTGTCTGGCTTGTCTTTTCAAGAGTGAGATTGAAAAGTTAAAAGCAGAGAACGATCGGCTGAAATCTGAAAACCACGGCAGCTGTAGCAGGGCTCAGTCTCAGGTTTCCATCTCCTCCTCTCCCAGACACTCAGTGGGTCTCTCTCAACACAGCCTGAACCTCACGGAGTCAACCAGTCTCGGTGAGCTTAATGGGAAGGGTGGTGGGGCAGGTTTTATCCTGCACTTGGAAGGCTTGGGTTGGTTAGCCATGGAAAAATGAAAGCGGGAGGATTATTAACAGCTGAGGTGTGGAAATATGTCACGAGCTGGCACAAAGCCTTCTTTTAAATATCATCGTAGGTCTGCTACGCCCTCGGTCAGAGGTGTCCAATTATGACCTCAGCTCTGAAAAGTCACGTTTAAAGCCATTTAATGGTGCATTTTTGCCAGGGGATATATCATAGGAAGGAAAATACGGAGTAACTGGCTAATAATTTTCAATGACCTTCCCTTTTTAAGAGGGATCTGTGGCAGGGAAGTCAGTCAGCCTGCTTCTTGTGTTTTACCTCGGGGCATGTGAAGCCCAGACGTGTTGTGTTTGCCTACAATAAACCAGAATAGCCTCCATTGTAACTGAGCTCCAGCTGTGAAGCTGTTGATGTTTCCTGTCCACAGACATGCTGTTGGATGACACTGGAGATGGCTCTGCCCGGAAAGAAGGAGGCAGGCATGTCAAAATAGTCGTCAACTTCCAGGACGAGATGAAATGGAAGGAGGTGAGTTGTGTTTCATCCCCAGCTTTGAAACGTAAGTGACTTTGGAATGTGTGAGGGGATTCAAGTGTGCAAAGGACTTTTAGGAATTTTCTCAGGCTAACAGTTCACTGGTGTGTTAATAGTGATAGAGAAAGCTCTTGGCTACCTCCAGCTTCCTTGGAGCTGCTGAGAGGGACCAGAAGGACCAATCTTAGGGAAGAACTTGACAAATCCAAACTGGATTTTGTCCAAATATATACCATATCATCCTAGCTCAGGTTGTCCTCTCTGGCACAAGTATCCTGTTTAGAATGACATCTTTCAGATGTTTTCCATCCACGAGTAACTGAAAGAATCCTAAATACCCAAATAAATTGCAAATATTGTAAAATTGCATCCCATGTCATGTGTTTAATGTACTACATGCATGAATGTAATACACAGTCTTTGCCAAGCAATGACCTTCCTTAATCTCACATTTTTGAGTACCTGTAAAAGTGTGTTTAAGAAGTAAGTTCATGTCTTTCTGAGGGGTGGACAAAAATCTGAATGATCAGAAATAAAATGGACTCAGCAGATCTTTCCATTAAATACCAATTTTGCATTAATTATTACAACCCTGGATAAACAGTAAAACTGCTGCTAATTGACTGCAATCAGAGCACGTTTAAGTAACACTTCAAATCTTATAAAAATTAGTTTTTCTTCAATTAATGTTTCACAGCGAGTGCAGCTATAGAAAAAGAGAAGAATTATATTTGTTCTGATTTTATTTATCTGCCTTAAAAATCAGTTACAACATTGAAAATGCTGTGATACATCAAACATAATTTATAAATATAAACTCTCTTTCTATATTACTACTTTTACATATGGCCATGTGTAATTTCTATATCTATATAGGTTTCTATGCCCACAGCAGAATTTCTAGAAATAAATAGGATAAACCTTGCAAATGTAACATCTTTGATTGTGAAGTCATGGAAGAATGGACTTGATATCTACTTTAATGTCTAGAATATTCCTAAGAGTCTTTCTATCTCTTTGCTAAACTGTAATCCTCTCAGAGTTTTTTGAATTCTTCATGGATTGATTAATAAATACCTTCAACTTAACATCACAACCACCTAAGTATCCTTTAGATTCATGAATCCAACACTGTAGAAAATGTTTACCATGTGAACAGAATTCCATACACCATTCAGAATTCACCATAGAGAGTAGTAAGGATGCACCATTATTTAAAAATAAAAGGGGAGGGGGCAGGGAAGCCAACATTTTAATTACATTAACCACACTTGTCTGATGGAGTTATTTCTGTGCCTTTAGGATTCCAGGCCTCGCACCTTCCTCATAGGCTGTATTGGAGTCAGTGGGAAGACCAAGTGGGATGTTCTGGATGGGGTTGTCAGACGCCTGTTTAAGGTCAGTGGGTACAAAATGCTGTGAGCTCGGGTTCTCCTATGGGGTTTTGGTGGCACCAAGCTGTATTTAACCTTGTGTGTTAAGTCTGTCACAGCAGAGAACAAACTCCCAGTGCTGCCTGACCTCCCCTGTCCCTTTCCCACCCCAGGAGTACATCATCCACGTGGATCCCGTGAGCCAGCTGGGGCTGAACTCAGACAGTGTCCTGGGCTACAGCATCGGGGAAATCAAGCGCACCAACAGCGCGGAGACTCCGGAGCTGCTGCCCTGTGGGTACCTGGTTGGAGAAAACAACACCATCTCAGTGACCATCAAAGGTAGTTCTGCCTGCTGGAGTTCTCACTATTGAGTTTTATCAGAGCTTGCTGTGTCAAGAAACTCAGAGGAGTACAAACTTTTTAGCGTGCTGCTTTTTCCTGTTCCTGCCGTTTATTTACTTCCTTCTATTTCATTTGATAAAGGCAGCACTTGGGGTATGCTAAGTCTGTAATTTCAGTGAGTTTTCAACCTGTAACTGTAGGAATAATTACACACTCCACAGATCTTGAGTTGTCCTGGAGAAGACCTCACACCACAAGGGATGCAGTGGAGCTGTTTAAGCAGCAAAGTACTTTCCACATGAACCAAGCCTCAGAATTTCATTACCTCTTTATCACAGCTATAGTTGTTATTTCCTTCATACAGGGTAAAAAAAAAAACCATAAATCTTGACTAATTTGCTTGATTGGTCTCACTGAAGAGTCTGTCCTTAAGTACCAGAAAGGAGGGAGCCCAAATTTTATGAAACACCTCAAAATCTGGATTTTTCAAAATGTATGGTTTTCAGGATTTCAATTCCATTCTGTAATACTGATAAAAAATTAATATTTATGTTTCTCATTTGGTTTCTCAGGGAAGCACTTTTTAATGAAAACTATACTATGAAACTAAATTGAGTAAAACCCTCAACTGTTGCATTTTGAACATAAATCAGTTTGCTCAAAGTTAGACCAGTGAAATCTGCAGACAGATGGTATTTGAGGGCAGTGCCAAACATTCTTCAGATCAACTTTGAAATTTGACTGAAAGCAGACTTTTGAATATCGGTGTAAAAACCAAGTTACCTTGTATAGCAGACCAGTGGGCAGGAAGACAAAATAAACTGAAATACATCAATTTACTGAGGCTTGACATGAACCCAGGATATTCCACTTATATCAAATGCATTGTCCAGTCATAAACCCTAACTGAAATATTCTGTAAGGCCTAGCTGTGTCTATAAAGCTGCAATTTGAGTTTAACTTGCATTGGCTTGACTTGTGCCTTGAAGGTTCATAAGTGATAACAGTTTTCAATAAAATAGAAATGTATTTAATCAATTTATGGAAAATCACTTACATATACCTTTGAGATATAAAGCTGCCTGTATAAATATTTAATATTCCAAGTAACCACTGAGGTGCAAACATTTCTCTGGGTGATCTGCCAACTTCCCTTCCTGCTGTTTATTTTGAAGCACTGTGTATTTTCCCTGAGCCAATTCTGCCTAAAGTGACTGCTGACATGGCATAAATGCTTATCAGTAGGAGTTTTCTGTTAGAGGAGATAACTATCAGCATACAGAGAAGGAGTTTAATAACAAGCATTTGGGAAAGTAGGGGGAGTTGATGATAGCTGGGGGTTTTTTTGTCTGTTGATCCAAAAGTAAACAGGTACATTCTGGGTGAGTGCGTGGTGAAATGCTGTAAAATGGATGGCTTGTGCATGAAAAGTGTGGCCTGGAATCCTTTGGTGTGGCAGCTTCCAAAGGGCCTTGGGGATGCAGCTGAGGGCTTAAAGAGGCTGAAGGAGGATCCAGGCTAAGCCCCCAGGTCACCCCTGCACTTGTTTTTCCAGCTTTATGTGTGCCTCTCTCAGCCACGAGGGATACCAGGGTGGGGAAGGGGTTAAGGGGGTTTAGGGGTTTGGCTCTGAAGTGAAGAACAGCTTGATCAGGTCAATTTGGATAAAAATTGGAGATCCCCCTACATGAGGAGTGTTTCCCTGGCGCAGGTCTCTGCGAGAACAGTCTGGACGGGCTGGTGTTCGAGTCGCTGATCCCGAAGCCCATCCTGCAGCGCTACGTGTCCCTGCTGATGGAGCACAGGAGGATCATCCTGTCTGGCCCCAGCGGCACGGGCAAAACCTACCTGGCCAACCGCCTGTCCGAGTACATGGTCCTCAGAGAGGGCAGGGAGCTGGCCGAGGGCATCATCGCCACCTTCAACGTCGACCACAAATCCAGCAAGGTGAGCACGCAGGAACCGTCCTTGCACAGCCCACCCTACCTCGTGTCCAAAATGAGGGACTCCTTCCTTAATGCATTGTTTTGAACCTCCCTTTAGTTTCAAAGCGTTGTGTTTATCCTGAAGGAAACAGTATTTAAGGTTTTCAGATTCACCTGATTATGGGCCTGGAACAGCAGGCTTCCAGGTGTGTGTTTAAACACCTAAAGCTGTCATGATTTTCAAGTGTTTAAGAGCCTGAGAATTGCCCAGGAAGTTAAACACCTGCATAAAATTCCCAGAGACTTAAGCAATCCCTATTGCATGTGGGCACTTTTCCCAAAACCCTCAGATGCATCTGCAGGCTGTCGGGAGGTCCTGCAGCTGCAAGTATCAGCAGCTGTAATCATGTGCTGGGTTTGGAGGGGCTGTTGTGCAGACACATTCCTGGGCAGGTAAGGCGTGTCTCTGCTTTTTTATGTGCTGCTGGTTTTGCTGAATATACTTCCAATGATCATCTAGATTAAAGAAAAGAAAGAAAAAGAAAAAAAGCTGTATATTTGATGGCCTTAGGCATATTTTCCTCTGGAGGAAAGGGATGGTTGAAATTGTGGTTGTAAGCCACTGGTATGATTTCAGACATGCTTTAAAGAGAGCATTTCAACCACTCAGCAGCAGCACCAAAAGCTCGTCCTTCTTTCACAGCATTACTGAAGGCATCCAGATTTGGCCTCTGATGAGGGGTGCTTTGTTCCAGATTAATTTTGTCAGCTGTATTTTGATGGAAACACACTAGATTTGTAAGATGATACAACAAATCTAGCTGGAATGCAGAGTTTGGTTTGGTATGGGGAGAATTGAGCAAGTTCCTGAAAAGAAACAAAAATATATTTCAGACCTCTTAGGTCTGACACTGATGAATAAAGAACACAAACTAAATTACAGAATATTACCCCTCTTTAAGCCCTTATCTCACACAGGTTTCCTGATACAGCCTTTGAGTCTTCAGCATAACCTACAAAAGAGAAAGAAAACCATATCTTGTGCTTTCTCATGGCAAATGTGTGGTTTGTTAGATGTCAGACTCTTTTGCTTTAGATTTTTTTACCAAGCTTCTCTATCTTAATTGAATTTTTAAGGAATGTGAAGAAAATTATTTTTTTTTTCTTCTTTTCTTTATATCTACTTTGCAGGAACTCCGCCAGTACCTGTCCAACCTGGCAGACCAGTGTAACAGTGAAAATAATGCTGTGGATATGCCTCTTGTCATCATTCTGGATAATTTGCACCATGTTAGCTCCCTAGGAGAGATCTTTAATGGACTCCTGAACTGCAAGTACCACAAATGGTAAAGAAATAGTATCAGAACACATTGCAAATGTTAATCCTGCACTCAGAGCACTGCTGCTGCAAAATCCAATCACAAAACCGAAGTCTACATTAATTTAGTAATGTGGAGGAAGATGACCAGGTTGTCTGTATCGTGGACAGTGCTTCAGGGGGATCTTTTTCCTTCATAAAATTATCCATTTTTCTGAAATAAGTAATTAAAAAGTAGTTGTATTTGCTTCATGATGTAGATATTTAGTAGAAAAACCCCATTTGTAGTGAAAGATCCTGTTTTGGGATTTCTGGTTTGCTTTCAGAATTTGATGTTCTCAGAATCTCAGTAGAGAATTTGATTATAAGTAACTACAAAACCTTCTTTGACAAAAGAGTTTTGAATAACGTTTTTTAACGTTCAGGTTTTACTTAAAACTTGTTTTCCAAAGTTCACAAGTTTGATTTGCTTGTGGTTTTTTTTCTCAACAGTCCGTATATTATTGGCACAATGAACCAAGCCACCTCCTCCACACCTAACCTTCAACTTCACCATAATTTCAGGTACTGTTTATTCATGTTTCTCATTTATGTTTGTGGGCTGGCAAAAGAGTAGTGGCTACTGAGTCATCTGAAATTGTTCTTATCAGCTGAAATAGCGAAGTGAGAGAGAAATGCCATTTGCTCCTGGTTGCTGCCCTGACATGAGCAGCTTGGTTATGGTGCTGTCATTAAAGGAACTGGGTTCATAAAACTTTTACTTTACAGAGGATAGTTAAGATATTTCATTTTCTACCAGATTTTCAGCAAGACAATATTTAGGCAAAGCAGATTAATGAGAAATGAGCTGAATCAATGCACAATAAAAATTGGTTCATCTAGTGAAATATTCCAAAGTAACTTCTGCTGAAGAACGTGTATGACTGGAATAACCCATTTTGATCCTGATAATCTGGAAATAAGAAGAGAAGTAAGTCAAGAATAGTTGCATTCAGTAGCATGGAAGAGAAATAATGGCCATTTCTGCTGTTCTGCCATAGATGGGTGCTATGTGCAAACCACACTGAGCCAGTCAAAGGCTTTCTCGGCCGTTTCTTGAGGAGGAAACTGATTGAAACAGAGATCAGTGGCAGGATGAGGAATGCAGAGCTGGTTAAGATTATTGATTGGATTCCCAAGGTCTGGCAACATCTGAACAAATTCTTGGAGGCTCACAGCTCCTCGGATGTTACTATTGGTGAGTGCTCTGCCCAGGCATATGTAAATATATGTATTTTATTTCCTCGTCTATCAGGTGTATCTTTGTACATTTCCTTGTGCTGTATCCAGTAAAAAAGGCTTTCTATAAAACCCTACTTTTAGATGTTATCAGTGCTATTTTTGATGCTTATCATGATTGTGATTTGAGTGTAATATCTGAATTTCCCTCTCCAGGTCCACGGCTCTTCCTCTCCTGTCCGATTGATGTAGATGGTTCTAGAGTTTGGTTCACTGATTTGTGGAACTACTCCATCATTCCATACCTTCTGGAGGCAGTTAGAGAAGGGCTACAGGTGAGCAGGCAAAAGGGAAAAATCATAGGTCTAGAATGATATCTGCTCAAAAGGTAACAAAATTCAGTAGTGGCAACATTTCCTGTAGATATGTAACCAGAATTGTCAATAATTTCGGGCAGAATTAGTCTCTTCAAGCACTTTTGAAACAGAGAGTGGAAGAAGTGATTAGATGCCAAACTGCTGATGTTTTCAGTGGGGGGAGTTAGACATACAAATACCTTTCAATACTGTATTCCAGAAGCACACCTTATAATTATCCTGTGCATCAGAAAAACGTGCTTGTGGTCATTAACTTTGTTACACACGATTTTCCTTTGGAATTCAAATCTTTCAGCATAGGAACAAAGCTGTGTATGGAGAGAAATGTATTCATGAGTGACAGGATCACTATCAGTGACATTTTGATTACTTCTCAGTATATAAAATGGTTTTTTTAGTAGGTTCCTTCATAATTCTTTCAGAGGGTGAAGTGAAATCATCATTGATTGCCTGTGCTTAGTAACTGATTCATACTCTGGCAATTTGGAATTGTCTTAAGCATTGCCATGCAATTTTTGGTGTCTGTATGACTATGAAGCCTGTTGGAATCAGGTTCAGCAGAGAATTGCTATGGACTTGCCATTTAGTTAGGGATAAAAAGGAGGTTTTTTTAGTAATCAGTTCTTTGTTCAGAGAATAAGCCTAGCCACAACTAATTTAAAATATGGTTTTGAACTAAGCTTTTACTAATGGCTTCTTACAAATCTGTGAAATACTTGAATTCTCCAAGTTTTGGGTAAAATATCCCCTTCAGCCCCATTTCCCCAAACTGCACTAATTCATCCCTATTTAAATAATTTCTCTTTTGTTTGGTTGATGGATGAGAAGATACACTTGAGTACTTGAAGAGTAGCCAGAGTGGTGCTAATGAACAAGCTAATACTAGAAATGTGAGTTTCGTCCGGGGCTATTTTCTGTTCCCCACACCCACAAAGACTCCTCTGAGAACACGTCTTCTTTCCTGAAATTGCTTGCCAGAAAGGAAAGGTGGACTCCTAATTTCACTCTGATCTCTGTGGATCTGCTCTGAGCTATTTTTATATTTCTGTTTCTCATTTAGAGAATTATTTTGGGTCAAATACAAACAAACCAAATGGATCCTTACAATAATTGCTCCCATGGGAGCTGACTTGTTTTGTTCTTCAAAACAGAGATGTGAAAATTAGAAGGTTGTATAAAACCCGAGTTCTTCCTGCTTGGTGTATCAGTGCAGAATGCAGCACCAGC
This sequence comes from Pachycephala philippinensis, assembly GCA_013397055.1. NCBI lineage: Eukaryota > Metazoa > Chordata > Aves > Passeriformes > Pachycephala > Pachycephala philippinensis. The sequence continues at coordinate 443,654 of VWZT01016910.1, read as the reverse complement.
AAAAAGAGGACCCAGAGTCCCTGTGGCTTCCTGCCACTGTCACTCATACTCCAGTCATTTTTCTTTCATGCTTTGTGGAGCAACCTGTTCCATCCTTGTCCCATGACTTGCTCCCTGGAAAACGTGCCAGTGGGAGGGACGGACAGACCTGGTTGCCATGGAAGAGGATAGTGAATCATTTAGTCTCTCCTGAGCTCAGATCCACTCAGACATCTGAGGGAGAAGAGTGAAAAATGTAAAATCCTCACCACTTACCAAATGACATGTATCATGGTAAATTCGAGAACAAGATTAAAATAGGAAATCTGGTTTGCCACATCTTGAAGCCATTATGCTGGGAAGATAACATAGCAGGGCTGAAGGGTGAAGAGTTTGGGCTGGGGAGGAGGCTGTGTTTCAGATTGCCTAGCACCATCTGCTGGCACCTCTGCTCCCTCCTGCTGCACAGCACACCACGTGTTGGTGTTCAGGGCAGTTCAATACCTTGTGCATGCAAAATCTAAACCCACAAAAAACATACCAAGAAGAAAGAGTGTTGAGGAAAATGAGATAGTCCTAGACCCATCAGAGATCTGGTGAATTTCTTTGCTAGACTGTTGTTTTTCCCCTTGTGCAGGGGGATAAAGGAAGGGAACAGTTCTCTGAATTCAAGTGACAAAATGTCAGAGACAAATTCCAGTTGCTGAAGGATGTTATTGGTGAAATTTATGAAGTGGAAATAAACATTTTAAAGCCACTTGAAGTTGTATTTATGCTTTTGGAAGCCGTGAGGCATTAAAATGAATGTGTTGTCTAGCTAAGGCAACTGGAATATAACAGGGAGAACGCGTTGGTATTCAGTAACACAGTCTGTTCAGTACAGAAGCATGTTTTTGAAGCAGAGCTTGCTTACTTAGGAACCTGACCATAGACAAATGCTGCTGGTGCTTTTTCTTGGTTGAATATGAAAAAAATCTGACTTGAAAACTTTATGCCTTGACATCCATCATTATTGCCTGATGACAGACCTCAGGTTTCCTCCTCCACATTCCACGGATGGCAGTTTGTAAGGCAGCTGCCATGGCAATCCAGATGTCAGCACTGATGGCTTCTTTTGTGTGCTGACATTGTTTAAGTTGACTTTATTAGGTGATGTTATTTTTGGGCGTTTCTTCCTTCAGCTGGTGCCAAGAGAAGGGCACTGCAGTCTCAGAGAAGGTGGTCAGCTCGTTCCAAATCAGCCCTATCACGAAGGGCTTTGTGTGTCATTAGGGTAAGGAAAATCTCACGTTCAGCCCTGCTTCCAAAGTGTTTCCTGCAGCCCAAGAACCATGGCACGTTCATTTCAGTCAGGTAGGCCCTGGGTGAGGTGGTTGGAACGTTTGACATGGTTTTGTTCTCTTCCAGTTGTACGGGAGGAGAGCGCCCTGGGAGGATCCTGCCAAGTGGGTGATGGACACCTACCCCTGGGCAGCCACCCCCCAGCACCACGAGTGGCCTCCTCTGCTCCAGCTGCGGCCCGAGGACGTGGGCTTTGACGGCTACTCCGTGTCCCGGGAAGGCTCCACCAGCAAGCAAGTTCCAGTGAGTGATGCTGAAGGAGATCCTCTGGTAAGCTCTCATGTCTGGAACAGCAGAACCATTTTCATTTCCCTTGTTTCTAGGGATTAGAAGCAAGAGCTGCTCTATGGCTGTAGACTAATCCCTTCAGTCGTCTCATTTTCTCCTTTACTGGAAAGCTTGTGTTTTATCAGTAACTTGAATGCTGCTGTGATTTACAGTCAAACCTCTTTTCTGAGTCTCAGTATCACTGACCCTGCTTGTTTCTTCCTTCCCTTCCTTGCTCGCTGGCAAAGCGAATGCCGCTGTAGCTGTGCTGTGGAGTTAATGTTGTTCCTGCCTGAGAGTACAAATAATCATGAACTTTCTTGCCTTTGCAGATGAACATGCTAATGAGACTGCAGGAGGCAGCCAACTACTCCAGTCCCCAGAGTTATGACAGCGACTCCAACAGCAACAGCCATCACGATGACATCCTGGATTCGTCTCTGGAGTCGACGTTGTGATCTTCTTCAGACAGGGAGAGGTTGTTTCCACTTGGCAAGAGCCCTGATCACAGACTCACGAAAAGAACGCATTCCTGGGCTGGGATCTCAGTATTAGAGCTGCAAGAACAAGACACTTGGAGCAATCTTGAACCTGGGTGCAGGCAACCCAAGCGACCTTTGTATTGTTTTTCTTTTGACGATGATGAGAACTGCACTATTCCTTTGTTTCCTTCTTTTTAGTTGCTGTAAGCTCTCATGCCTAAGATCCTGAAGATGTTAAAAATAATCATCGTTACTAAGTCGAAGGGACCGGGGTGTGGGGCAACTTCACAGCTATGAAGCAAACAGCTTTGTGCCATGTACTGTCTGGAAAGAAAGGGGAGAGGGAATATTTGCCTATGCTGCTTCTGACCAAACACATTTACGTGAGGGCTGGACTTTTACCAGTCAGCTTTGTGGATTTAAACTCAGCTTCATATAGTTCTGGTGCTATAACAATATCGCTTGCCTCGGTAATAATACTCAGTGAAGGCAAAGCTGCAAAACAGGGAAGTTTGAATAAATATTAAAAAAAGAAAAAAGGAAAAAAAAAAAACGAAAACAAAAAGCGCTGCTCTCCTTGCCAGTCTGAGACCTTGGCTTTCTTTCATTGTGTGTTTATAAAGATTATATATATAAATAGGAATATATAAAAATATATATACAGTCTGAACAAATCAGGTTTTTTTCAAACACTGTGTAACAATCAATCCTGCTATAAGTGAAAGATCAGGTAGCCCTTTGCTAGTCAGGGCCCAATTCTCTTCCCACTTCCATCCACACCACCAGCTGGGCTGACTTCTGTGGCGTTTACACCCCACTGATCCACCCTGAGGAGCGGGGGCTTGCCTCCTGCACAGAAGTCAGTGGCAGGGCTGTGGGCCCTGGNAGGGCTGTGCCCCATGGAGTCCTGCAGCTCCAAAGGATCCTTGGCAGTGCACAAGCGTGGTGAGCTCTGTACACAGAGGTGAGCTACGCCCCTGCAAAGGGATGAGTCAGACTTTCAGTTTTTAATTCTTGCCGTGAAATGTTACAGCTGTTTTCTAAAAACTTTGGGTTTTGTTCAGAGGTTTCATTCCAATCAGCACAATCATAAGGGGGTTAATTAAAATTCAGCTCTGTGGCAGTTCCAGTGCTACTCTGGTGACAATACTTACTTCCATGACTTTTCTTTTTAATTGCAAAGAAAAAAAAAAATTAGTATTTTAGCAGTATTCAGGTCTAGAAAAAAAAAAGATAAGGTACTGAGTACTGTGTCCTTTGAGTTTAGCTGTGCCACGCTTTTGAGCTGTGGCAGAGCTGTGAACCTGGTTTGGTTTCTCCTCCTCTGTGGACGCACACACCCACACTATCAGTGTTAAGGCTTGTACTTCTGTTGGGGAACAAGAACACCTCCCAAAGAGTTGCACTTTCCTGGTGACACCACCATCCCCAGCACGTCAGCTGTACCTCAGCCAACACCTCACTCCTCAGTAGGGATTCGTACGAGCCTTTCCAGCTCTCCTTTGGTGCTGACTTTTAAAAGCGATGCCTTATTTTGTACTAATTGTGTTTGATTAAATTAGTGCTGTATATTATGGGATTTTATTTAAAGAAACAGGGCTAAAGTCATCTCTTGAAATATCATAAGTTGCTGTGAATATTGTTTGTATGAGATACTAGAATTTGTTTAAATGTGACAAAAAAAGGAGGGAAATGAGATAACGTTTCAGGTTCATATCAATCTGCAGCTAATAAATCACTGAAGAGCTGTTTTATCCATGCAGGAGGGACAAAAAAAGCTTTTCAACTATAATAAATTACAGGAATATGCTGGGTTTTCAATGTACAGAAAGAAATATTACAAACACTTTTTTGAAGAGCTTGTGGGTTTAAAGGAACATAACAGACAAGTTCATGCTTCTGTGGCTCAGTTTGAGAGGATCGTTTTATTATACCTCATGACTTTCTGTAACATAACTGTACTTTGTCTTACTAAGCTGGTCTTGAATCTGCTCCTGTTACAACTTTTAAGTGCTGATGAGTTTTGTTTTTTTTTAAAGAAAAATATTGTAAAAGGAAAAATTTAAATATTTTAATGATTGGGGGGAAGAGCTTGGTGTTGTTACTGTTTTAATCTTATGAACTCTGATTTCATTACTTCACTGAATGGAATAACAAAGGTTACTCAGCCAATTTTCCTAATCCAGTTCTTGGTACTGTAAAAAATGGGTTAGATCTGTATGGAATCAAATCCATAGCATGCTGATGATGAGATTGAGAGAAGTTAATTTTTCCAGTAGTCTTGACAATTCTGCTTCCCAGCACTGACTTTACCTGCTACTACTGTGAATTTTGGTACCTAATCCCCCAACTGAATCCATGCAGAAAGAGCATGTGCCTGTAAAAAAAAATCCAGTTGCAGGGCTAGGGCTTTAAATGGACTTTATATCCTAGAAGATGTCTCGGTTGCCGTTTAACTGAGTGCTAAAAGACATGTTTAAAGTAGTGTTTTATTTGTGGGGAACGGGGTATTTTTTTTTTTCTCATGTTTAATCCTGCGCTTAAGCTCAGGAAGAAATTTCTATTATCTGTTACTTTTTATTGACACTAGCTTGGCTTAAAGTGAGAGAGGCAATTTTGAATAGGCTAGTCATTCTGAGCATCACAATATTCCGTGTCTTTTCTGAAACTTCGGGAAGCAGGGTTACCTGTTGTGCACACGTCTTAGTTGTTATCAAGACTTTTCATAGATTAAGTCTTTCTTTAAGTGACTTCCTTCTCATTTAAGGCTTTTTCAAAACACTTCCTTTTTCTTTTTTTTTTTTTTGCCTTTTTCCTCCTCCTTACAAAGTTGGCTCGTTTAAAAAAATATCAACAAGAAATGCAAGATTCTATGCAACATTCGTGTTGAGTTATAAATTGAGAGAATAAACCATTTTCTTTCCTTCAGAACTGCCAAGAATGATACAGGCCATAAATGAGATGTGGTTTATTTGGGGAAGGGGAGGGAGAGGGTTGGTTAGCCTTTTTGTACATTTTGAAAGAAGCAAACTGATATTTCATTGTTGATGCTTAACTTCGATATTATGTGTATGAAATCTTGTCTAAATGTGGCAATTTTCTTTCAAGAAAAAAATAATATACAAAAACAAAGCAAAAAAATCTTTGTCGATATTAAATGGAAGGTTGCTGTTTTGATCTAGTCATTTCCAGTGGAACAGTTTATGAAATATGTTCTATAAGATGTACATTTTTTCATTGTAACATAGAAATGTAAATATTTGATTAAAAGTGCTGCATTTTGATGAATTTTTTCTAGCCATTTTTAAAGAGAAAACTAGGAATTGAGTATTTTGTGTACGTTTATGATGTTTTCCATTTGCTCCTCTCCCTATTTAATTTTCAGTTCTCATTTAGGATTGGAATTTGTGAATGGTCTGTTTGAGATCATGCCTCCCCTTTCTCACTCTCCCCGTTTCTACCCCTTCCCCACCCCGTGTCATGGAGAATAAAGCTGATGATTGTACCAGTCTTAAATTATTCATGATTCAATAAAATTGATGCTTATTTATTCAGATTTGTGGCTTCCAAGAACTTTTTATCCCTTCTTAATCAGCATTTTATAATTTTTCATTTGAAGATCGTGGGGTTCACTCCTTTGGTTTTGTTGGCTTTTGGTCGGTACTTGTGAAAAGGTGCCAAGAGCCCTCACCCATCCATCCAGTCTGGCCTGGAATGCTTCCAGGGCATCTCCCACCCCTCTGGACAACCTTCCCATTCCACACAGTATTACAATTTCCTCTTCACCCATTTGATAGAGGCATTATGGTTATACAGTAATAAATACACAGTAAAAACATGTAGGAAACGATTATCCTTCATGGCAAATAAATGCTCTGACTAAAACAAAAATAAAAGTTCTCTATTTAGAAAGAATAAAGGCAAACACCTCTGCACTTAAAATCTAAGGGTTTTTTGTTTGTTTTTCCTGGAGACTTACTCTCTTCATATTTCTGCTGTTTTGGCAGTTCCTTGTCCACTTATCACCTGTTTGAATGATTAATGTTGGTAGGACAGATTCACGTGTAAAAAACTTCGAAGAAAATAGAAGAAGTTCTGCTGAAAATTGATGACCTGCATTCAAGTTTGTTCAATCTGAAAGTACTCCTAATGACACAGCAGTGTGCATGGTGGCTCAGAGCTATGTGTATGTAATGTGGGCTTTGTCCTCCACAGCAGTTTTCCAGAGGCAGAATTGCTTTGGACATGCTCAAGCACTTTTTTTTGTGTTCTGTAAATTTCCTTTGATTCACAGAATTGCAGGTCCTAGACACAGTCCTGGAAAATGCTTCAGCCATGATCTTGGACAATTTCTGGATCCATACTGGACTGCCATCAAAATGCTTACTATCTCTCAGGAGTTCTTCCTTTCCTTTTTTGGCTGCTCTGTCCCTTTCCAACATTATTCTTGTTCTCTGCTCTATGCACACTGTCTTGTACACTTACCTTGACTTATTTTCCTTTACCACATCTTCTCTTTATTTTCCTACTTTTCTGTTTCTAACATCCTATTTCATTTTGTGTTCTTCCTGGATCCATCTCATTTCTCGGTGCTATAGGATCAGTGCTGACTTCCTTTCTGCAATGGAAAACTGGAAAAAGGGAAATTCTCTGGAGTCATTTTATAAACTCAGTCTGCAGCCTGTGACATGTATTTACACCCTTCTCATTCCTCTGACCTTTTCCACTGGTACTTTGGAGTAGTCGCCTCAAGAACCAGAGAGGAAATTCCTCCTGATACCCTGCAGGCTGCCATCCTCCATTCCACGCTTTCTGTCCATTTCAGCACTTTACTGATGCCAGGATTCTGACATTGATCTCTGTGGTAGATTTGATAACCAAGGGTTATCTTTGGTTTCTAATGTGGATGTTTACTCTGAGCTTTTGGGGGTTAGAGCAGAGCACAGCAGCTGAGGACAACTTTCATCTTTGCCCCTGGCAGTGGGGCTGACTGTAGGCAAATTCTTCCCCATCATCATTTTTGTTGGCTTAGCCACACAAAGAAATCCATGTTCCTCTCTCCTTCCTCAGTCACAGAATGGTTTGGTTTGGAAGGGACCTTTAGAGGTCATCTAGTCCAATGCCCTGCAATGAGCTGGGACGTTTTCAGTAAGAGCAGGTTGCTCAGTCACAGGTATTTCTGATTTGCTCCCTTGCTGGAGGCTCCAGAGATGTCCCAGGGGGTGTAGACCATGCTCTGGCTAAACATGGGTAATTCCTCCTACTCCTCTAGGAAGTTCACCCGTGTGGGGCTGGGCAATCAGGAACAAACTTACATAAAATGGGATCCACAGGCGGATGGGAAGAGGTTGTGCTTCCAATGGATCCTGACTGAAACGTCAGGAAATGTACTTCCAACGATCCTGTGCCAGAGGCCAGGCTGGCCTTCAGCCCTGGGTTGTGATGCACAAACCCCCTGTCCACAGGATACACTCAGCCCACTCGAGCAGAGGGGCCTGCAGCTCCTGCTGGGCACCGAGGGGTTGAGCCACCCGTGTGTCCTTGGCTTTGTCTAACCATGCAGCCAGAAGTTCTCATGGGTGCATCTTTTGTGTTTGACAGCAGAAATGGTTCACAGAGTTCTTTTTCTGTAGGAAAACACCCTCCTGTGATAGCTGGAATGTCCACACCCACGGGTGGGGTGTGGCCAGGGTGCTGTGCGGATGCTGCTCCGCTGGGGGTTCTCAGCACGTAAAGGGACAGAAGGTTGCCCCTGCTGTTCCCATCTTGCAGTGTTAGCTCTAACAAATAGCGTTTGATACCTCAGCAGGTCTGAGTGCCTTTTTACCGGGATTGTGATGAACCAGCACCACCCAGTGCAAAAGAGGAGTTAGGACACAAAGCCCATGCCCAGTGGGGAAGGAACAACCTCATAAGCTCAGATCTGTGTGAACCGCTAAACCTCATCCACAACAGGATTTCTGACAATGTTATTGCACAGTTTTCAGCTTCACACTTTCTGTCAGACCACCAACTCCCAGCCCCAAACCAGTCCTGACTATTAAACAATCTATTTCTGCACAGCAGTGCCCAAGTCATCCTCATGGATCCTGGAAAGCACTGAGAAATGCTTCCTGCTGCAGATGCTGGACCTGCTGGCTCAGAACAGCACATTGCTGCCTGGATTTAGTGCTCACAACCCGATAATATTTACTTTACTGAATATTTACTTTACTGCATAACTATCAGTGGTGGCCTTGGATATAGTGATGATAACCTTGTGAAGTTACAGATCCTGCTAAGCACACTGAAGACAGCTAATAGGACAAAACCCTTGGATTTCAGAAGGGTTGTCACTCCTGAAACTTCCATATGCTCAGAGCCCAGCTGTGAGGGTCTGTGGGAAGCATCCATGGAGAGCACAAGGAGCTTAACAAGGGCTGGGAGTTACTCAGGAACAGTCCAACCTCTACAAAGGGAGAGGAAGAAAGCAGAGCAAGAGACCACCCTGGCTTAGCAGTGAGCTTTGGGATGTGCGTAAACACCAAAAAAAGAGATAAATACTGACCATGGGAAGGTGGCCAAATACCCATCAAGGACTACAAGAACCTTGCTGGGCCATGCAAAGTTGCATTTAGGAAGGCTAAGCTTGGTTAAACCTAGGAGGGGTATGAGAACGTGCCCTGTGAAGAAAGATCGAAGCAGCTGAGTCTCCTCCTGAAGAAAACTTGTGGGAGGACCTCGTTGCAGGACTTCAGTACTTAAAGGGCAGCCACAAAGAGGATGGATGCTCTCTTTTCCCAAGGAGCCATGTGGAGAAGACAAGGAGCAATGGGTACAAGTTGCACCAGGAGAGGTTTTATCTCAATATCACAAAGATGTTTTTTACAGAAAGAGCAATCATTCTGTGCAATGATCTCCTCAGGGATGTGGTAGAGTCCCCACTGATGGAGGTTTTTCAAAATATGGTTGATCAGGGTAATAGTTCTCACCTAGATTCCCTTTCCCACAAAAGGCTGGACCAGAGGATCTTTCCAGATGTCTTCCAACCTGTGCTGTTGTATGATTTTATGAAGTATTTTAGTCCTTTGCTGGTTATGTGGGAGGGAAAATTAGGTAAAAGCAGCACACCTGGCACTTGTGCATGTCCAGTAAAGGCACTCCTGTGAGGCCTTACTCTGCTGGGCTTCCCTGGTGTTAAATCCCTGTCATGTGGGTTGGGAAAGTGGTGCTGGTGTGAGTTTTGGAGCTTGAAGGACTTTATTTATTTAGATCAGCTTCAACCTTGGTTCAAAACTAGAAGAGCCCTAAAGATGTCCAATTAAATGGATCAAGATGTCCACTTGACGACAAGGGCCAGCAGAAGGGATGACCTTTCCCATCCTTGCTGAGCATTTCTGCAATGTGCTCTTCAGACACAGCAGTGAGGCAGTTCCAGGAGCTAGAGAAGCAAATCAAGGGAACAGATCCATTTTCTGCTCTTCAGTCTGATCCCTCCTCCTCCATGTGCACACACTCTGGCACGTGGCTGGGCCTGGAGAGGGAACACACCCAGGGGTGAGACTGTGCCTCGGTGCTCCTCAGGGTAACAGAGCCCATGGCTGTTGTGTCAAACCCTGCCTTGAACTCCCCAGGCAAAGATTTCTAAATGCCATCAGTGTTTTCTAGGACTGAACTTGGGTCTCTTCAAACTCATCTCGTTTCCTGCAAGGATGGAGGTTTAGAACAGGTTGGGATTTAATATTCTGTTATCACCCTCAGCCTTCACTGGTTGCTTCTGGAAACTGTGGCCTTGCATCATGTGCTCTACTTAACCTCCTTAACGTTATTGTAATGTTCAAACTTTCCTGGAGGATGGGTATTCTTCAAAAGGGTTATTTTATTTTATTTCATTTTATTTTATTTTATTTTATTTTATTTTATTTTATTTTATTTTATT
>VWZT01016910.1:385487-423061 GCA_013397055.1 Pachycephala philippinensis | reverse complement strand
GTCCGGGGACAGCTCCTTTCCCTGCCGGGCCCTTCCCGCAGCCAGGTGGAAGCCCAACTTCTCGTCCCTCCCTCCCTCCCAGAGCCGGGAGCCGCTCCACAAGGGACCAGCCGACCCCCGCTCCGCACCCCCCGGGCTGCCCGGCCCCGCAGTGCCCCGCTTCTTCCTCCCGAAAGCTGCGGTGCGAACGCGTGTGCGCCTCTAAGGTTGTTTTCTTATTTTTTTTCCCCCTCACTTCTTTTTCTTTTTTTTTTTTCTCCGGAGCGGGAGAGGGGGAGGGATGCTCCGTCCCTGCTGCGTCCCAGCCCCCTGACGATGCTCATCGACCGCGCCGGCAGCTTGAATGGAGGCTGCGGGGGCGAGGCTGTATTAAGACACCTAAGTCTTCACCTTTAGAATTCAAGCACAAGGAACAGTAACTGTTGGTTCGTTCAAAGCTCTTCTAGATCCCCCCTTTTCTTGAAAATCCTTCTATTGTGCCAATCAAGCAGATGGTTTGCAGGAAATATAGCTTGGCCCCAGTGACCGAAACTAATTTTAACTAGCTTTCCAAGCCTGGCACGTTTGTTTTGCTCTTACAAAATAGCTAAAAAAACAGCTGGCAAGGGTGAATTAAACCCATTAAAGACACATTTATAAGAAATTATATTCACATAGGTTGCTTGAAACCCCCCTAAGAGGGGAGAGATGAGCGTATTGAAATGAAAATGTCCCTGAGCACACTACCCTCCTTAACATCGCCTGAGAGTCTCAAAACATTTTACTAAATAGATTAACTTGACTATTGTTTTGCATCACATTTATCAGCTTCATTAAGTGAATAGCTGAACAAATATATTACGCATGCATGAAAAGCTCTTTTGGGGGCTGCCTTATTGTGTCCTCAGCCCTGACAGGTGGTTAACTGTGTTTCTCTCTCCTCTTCCCCTCTCTCTCTCTGCGCAAAGAAAGAGGGATCTCGGACAGAGCGCACAGCCCAGACTTGGCAAAGGGACCTCGAGGGGAGAGTTACTTTCTTTTCCCTCGCCATTCATGCTGGCCAGCCCAGAGTGCACGCAGCCTGAAATGCAACCAGATGATCTGATCATGTCAAAAGTAATTAACTTTAGTTTAGTCTCTGTGTCTTGCTTGTGCTTTACTAACTCCCTCCAAGCCTGTTTAATTTGCATCCTTTCTTCCAAATTTGATTATTTTTGTCCATTTCGTCCTTTTATCCTTTCCCCAACCTCCACCTTTGTTTTAAAAAAATAATCTGGGTTGAACAATCCCTCTTCTTTCTTCTCCACTGATCTGTCTAATAAACAACCACACAAACTCCTTAAAAACAGCTCCTTTCACTAGCTAAGATTGGCACATTTTGGAGAGCTAGGATTTGCAGAATGCAATATGATGGTTTATTTGCTGCCTCAATTTCATGATTACTTGGCGCAGTGGAAACTTGCTGGGAATTGGACAGTGGCAGTTTGGATTTCAGATGTTGCTGGACAGGGTCCTGCATGTTTCAGTTGTGGTCTCTGCCCCAGGGTTTTCCAAATTAGACTGTGCAGATGAAATGTGGAGGATGACAGAACACAAAACTTTCCCATTTATTTTCTCAAAAATGTATTTCTCTCATGTTGCTCAAGTAGGTCAGAAGAATTAAAATTCTTTTTGTCTTTCAAATAATTTCTTGACAGTACTCCTACCTCCTCACTGCAAACTGGGGGTTTGCAGTGATCCTTTGCTTATGACAGTGGCAAATTTCTCTGCTGACTGATCCACTGAAACCTCTCTGCAGTGGTCAATTTTAAGTGCTGGGACTTCTTCAAATCTTCCCCTGACTTTTCCACTCATTAAGACCCAGTTCTGTTCCTCATTCTCCAGGCTATGACTGGAAGGACAATTTTGTTTGGAGGACAGGACACTCAGCACAGTTCAGCAGGAGAATGAATGTGTCCTGGGATGGATTTTGGCAAATCTGAGAGTTTGCTGTCACCTTGAACTGAGGGTCCTTGAGCCCACACACTCCCTTGATGTCAGCCACAAGAATGGATTTAAAGGCTGCTCTCTACCCCTCTTCCTGCTGGAACATCACACAGGGACCTCTGTCTCAGAAAAAGTACAGAATTACTATTTTACCACCTGTATGATAAAACCAGGACCTTCTCTTGTTCGTACAACTTTTCTTAAAAGGGCTACAGCATCAGCCCTCAATCCCTTGAATTCTTCCATGCCAGCCAGCTGATGCTGCACTTCCTTTGGGCTCAAGTCTCTCCAGGAAGGTTTAAGAGGGACACTCAGAGGAGAGATGCTGATGAGCGACCTGCAAATACTTTTCCCAGTGGAAAGTCTTCCCCAAGCTATGTGCGGGTAGCCAGAAGGATGGTGATAGGCTGGGAGGCTCACTTTGCTCCTTCTAGGTGAAAGTACCTTCAGATGTCATGATTCAGTGGGGAAGACAGCTGTTGTGGGGAGAATGTTCTTCTCTCTGAGTCCTGTGTGAAGGTGCTGAAACGTCCTTTGACAGGGATTAACCTGTGCATCATTTGGTGGGACCCAAAGCCATGTGATAAAGAAGGAAAGGAAACTCAAATACTGTGTAACAGTGCTTTAGTAAACACAAGTGCAAAATTTCCTTGTTGGGATACTCTAATGGTCTCACAATTGAAATGGGGGAATATCTTAAAAAAATAAAACCTAAATTCCAAGTTTTTTTGATCATCAGATTCCCTGGGCATTTAGTGTTTACATCTTGTAAATATTGCATTTGTGACATTGTCCATTAATGGGTTTGCAGTTAAATGGTTCAGGTACAGTCCATGCCCTGACCACAGCTGTGTTGATGTCTATAAGGTGCTGACAAACTGTCCTGCATCCATAGAGGATGAGACTAAATGTGTGGGCCTCTTTAATAAAGATAGAATGTTTGGTTTCCAGAAATACTGAGCTATTCTTGTAGATGTTGATCTCTGGAGCTCTGACAGAAGAGTGACAAACTGCCCCTCATGGTTGGCCTTCACAGAACCACTGAGAAATGAGTTAGCAAGCACTGGTCCACGTGGCCTGTGTGCTCTGCTCCCAGCCACTTTGTGTAAAATGGAAAGGGAAATGAACAAAAATAGCTGTATTTCTGTTGTCCCTTGGGGATGCTTTTACCAAGGGAGGTGCTTCAGGTACAGAAAACCAAGGAGCAATAATGCCCGAGGGATTAACAGCTTTGTAGTCTTAGGCATCCTGGACATCTCTTCAAGATTCTTGAGGGTAGGTATCTAAATTCAGGATGACTGGGTTCCTGCAGAGCCAGTAGAGTTTCCACTGGATCTCCACTTGTGAGAAAGAGTTGTTCTCTTCACAAAACACTTGGCTCATCCTGGAGACTAGAACAGAACCACCCTTCTTCTGGGCTTAGGTTCACAAGCAGTGCAGCTTCCTGATGTCCAGAGATGAAGGGCTCTTCCATTTCATTATAGGGTAAAGCTGATGAAGTCCTTGACCTTGAGAATCGTTCTTGAAATAGCCAAGGCCTTTCTCCTGGGAGCTTCCCCAACCTGCAGAAAGTGCATCCCTTCTCAGAGAATGGTGTTTCTTTCTGACAAACAGAAGAAAAACGCCCTACTTGTTTCCCAGCAGCCATGAGATTGGACAGATACACGGTGAAGTGTGTTGCCCATTTATGCCTTCAGCTTTCTGAAACCAAACGGAAATCTCTGGGACTAAGGAGAGTGTGAGCATGTAAAGAGAGTTGTAGAAAAGCTTTTCCCCATGCCTTTGGCCTGAGAATGTTGCTTGTTCTGTCAGGGCTGAAGTCAGGGGCAAAACTCATGGTAATTTCAATGCGGTGGGGTTAAGCCCTAGAAGAATTTGAATGTACTTGTCTCCTTTCAGGACCTTGTCAGGAGTGTTTTGGTACTGCGGGGGGAAATATCAAAGTCAACTGAAGTTTAGAATGAGACAGCCAGGATGTTTGAAGAGGATCTTCATAAGATGAAACAGCATTTCTCAGGTTTCTTGTCACATCTGTAGCAATGAGAACTACTTTACAAAAACCGTGTTTTAGTGGTTGCATTCACATTTTTGGCTCCCATCATGTCATGATTTTTGGTTTTTTTTATCTCTCAGTTTTTCTTTCTCCATGAAAAATGGAAGAGGGTGGAGAGCATAAAATTTTGTGTCTCTGGAAAGGTCCTTAGGGACATCAGGTGGGATTTAGCAGATTTAAAGTTTGACTTGATGAAATCTGGTAAGGTCATGTTGTCCTGGCACAGGACAGGGCTCTTTGTGAGGACCCATGCTCTGGCTATGACTTGTCAGACCCAGAAAGCTCAGGAGAGCAGAATTTAATGTAGCTTTAAGCTACGTTTGCAGCCTCCTGATTCATGGATGTACTAGGATAAGGTGTATTTCTCCAGTGTCTTTTAAATTGTTCTGGTTTAGGTCTTAAATGGAAGTTTAGTCCCTCACCTATCAACTTTTGTTTAACTTTCCCTAATGGTATTATACAAAAAATTTTCTATCCTCCTTTTTTGGTGAATGTTTCCTGCTCCCACAGATAAATAAATCAACGGGGGGAATGTGTAGAGACAGGACTACACTGCTGACTGGGATCAGACCCTCTCTCTAGGGACAGCTCAAGAAATGAGGTTGGACTTCTGTGCCAGGGCAATTCATGTCTGGGCCTTTTCCCTGCTTCTGCATTTATAGTTGAAGTAGGAGCAGGCTGGACAGCATGGAAAAGTTTCCATCCACTGCTGTGTATATGGCAACTGTCTCCAGACTTGTGAGAGGAAAAACAGAGAATGTCTGTTATCTTCTGTTGTTTCCACAGTGTCCTCTAGCCAAAGAGAAGGCAGCTTTTTGGTCTCAGTTCTGGCTGTCCAGCCCTACTATTTAAAGGACTGTTTTAAGAAGGATGGAATAGTGATGGGATTTATGAGGTGTACTGACCTCAGCAGGAAGAAGCAGTAATCAGAGATCTCTCTTTGGAAAGATTGATACACACAAGGATTTGCATCTGGTCCCGGGCCCCACAGCAAAAAAGGGGACTGATGTCAGACTGGACTGGCTGAGTTCAAAATTCAAAACTGGCATATTTGCACTCTGGGCAGATGAAACAGGGCTGGGAAACAGTCTCACTATTTCCAAGAAAAATATATAAGCTTTGTGTGAATGGTTTAGGGAGAACCTTATTTTCCCTTTAGCATCACATCCAGGTGAGTGTAGGCATCTCCTTTGGAGGAACAGGTAGGGATGATGTGCCCTCTAACAAACTGCAACTCTTTTCCACCCCTCTTTTAGCGTGTCCAGGTAGTCAGCACATTTCAAACTTGCTCTTTACGTTGGGAAACTGACTCCAGTATGCAAGGAGATTGTGTGGCCACATGGAAAAAGTCCATAAAGATGGACAAGTCAAGTCATCCTCCTGGGCTGAGGAGTTTTCGGCTCTCCTGACAGGGATCTGGGATTCCCTCAGTGCTGAGGCTGTGTGGCCAAAAGGTTTGTCTTCCTTTTCTTCCCGAGTTCACCATGAAGAATGTTTTTAAGGTAAAAAACTACATCTCTAGCTTTCTTAGCTGTGTTTTAAGTGATGGTTTGATGAGGAGCTGCTGTTAAATCACAGGGTTTGTTTTATGACATATTTTCAAATCAAGCCAGGTTTGAGCAAGAAAGCCAAGTAATTACATATAGCTTTTTAAGAATGTGCACTTTGTTTTCTTTTCCTCTTCATTTAAATTCCAGAGTGCACAGGACTCCTGTTTTTAAGTAGATTTTAACCATGACTAGAGAAGCCTAGTTATCAGTTATGCACTATAAACAATATGCAGAGGGGGGATGTTTTGATCAGAGCTATTCAGTCCTTGCTTGCTAATCTAATTACAAAGTGTAGGTTTTCTGACACAGAGCTGCTTGCACAGAAGAGGCTTTTCTCACACCTGGTGGATTGTTTAGCCGAGCTTTTAAAATGCTTACAGTTTTAAAGGGAGAGGGGGGGAAGCCTTTTAAAAAAACAAGTTCCTGTGCAAGGCAATAGAAAGAATTTAGTGGTTGTCAACATGAGTTTAGTATAAGGGTGCTGTGTAAAATGTGGGTTCACTTTACATTGACCTTTGGACGTAGTAGCCCCAAACATTGTTTTTTTTTTTTTTTTAAGGGTTAAGGAGTGTATGAAAGATAACAGATGTTAGTGACTGTATTAAATTAAATGTGTGCACGCATGTTATAAATATCTATGTACGGCTGGACACGACGCTCCCATATTTTTTTGGATGTTTATTGTTCGTGCCTCAAGTGCTCAGCAGCTCTGAAAGGGCAGCTTTGAATCACAGCCCCAGCAAAACAGTATTTTTGTGTTGTTTAGTGCCCCGATTCCTACAAACAAAATAAAGTACCTTGTTGAATAAGGGCCATTGAGCAGGAATGATGGGTTAAGAGTGGGGGTCCGAGGTGGCAGCGTGGGTGCTTGTTTATCAGGGAGGAGTTGTCAGTTGTTGGCTGCGCTGGTGAAAGGAGGGACGCTGGAGGCTGATGGCTGGGAGAGCATTGATGTGAGGTAACGGGGTAATCGGATTGAAAGTTAGCCATGGTATTTATGTCAGTTCACATTTCGTCAAATGAATAATATGAGGTTGCTACCTAGCCCAGGCCTTGGCCTGGGGGCTGGGTTATAAAGAATCTAAGGCCTCATTTGATTCAAATATAAATTAATTCTCACTGGAGCGTTGGCTGATTAATCTATTTGCATAATAGAAGAAAAACTGCAGTGTGGTTACTTTTGCGGGGATTTGGACAAGAAAAGCCTTAAATTCATTTGAAAGAATATTGTGTGAGAAGTCAGGGAAGCAAAAGCACCTCTATAGGGCTCCTCAAGCCATTTTCCCCCCAACCCTGATGTGCAAAACCAAAGGCTAAACTTGTTTGCTGGGGAGTCTGACACCCTTCTGAAAAAACCTGTGTTCTGACATCTAGCTACACTTACATTTTTGTATTTGATGTTGCTTTCAGTAATTATAACAACGGCATCCTTTGTAATTTTTGATACTTAATAAAAATGGAGCCTAAATAAAATTGCACTGTGTGTAGGTGGAGTAAATGTTGAACTGCAGCGAAGCTCTGTGGGGAGATAAAGATGTAGGAGAGACAAATGCACTTGAAATGTAAGTGCTGTTTGTGTGAAAGCCTGGTTATCCTGTAAGACATGGGAATGAGAGATCCCAGCTCTGCTGGCCACATGCACTTCACAGTGTGGTAAGGGAGGAGACTGAGTGGGTCTAACACCAGTGCTGACACCAAGCAGAGGCTCAAAGAGGAAAAAAGCTCTTTTCTTTTTGCTTCCCCTCCCACCAAGTCTCTCCATTTCACTTTTGGGGATGACACCTGAAGCATACCCTTACAGAGGACAATATTTGGGGAGGTGCACCCACCCATGTGCAGTCACACAAAGGTTTTTTTATCACATCCCATTTTTTCCTTAATTTTCCTAAATGCTGTGCATCTCCACTGCATGTATAAAATGTTATGTAAAGTTTGGTTTTGATTATTTTTTTTTTCTTTACTATCCACACATCTGTAGTGCTTGACTGTTTGGCAAAGGATATTATGTTTGCACACAGAGAGACAGGTTTTGAATCATGTGACCCCTGAGGACAGAAGTGTGTAAAATTTACAGGACACAGTCGTGCGAATCTTCAAAAAATAGTCCAAATCCTGCTCTCACTGAAGTCTGTTGATGTTTTGCCAGTAAGAAAAACACATGCCCTAATTAAGCAAAATATACAACTTCTAGCAAGGATGTCAGGGTGCAGTCAGAGGGGAGCAGTGACCATATGAAGAGTGGGAGGCAACCTCCAGGTCCATATTTGCCAGAGTTAGTTGAGTATTTGCAGGAAAGTCGGGCTGTTACTTGGATTCACTTGAGTTTTAAAGCATCCACTAAGATTAAAGATGTCAGGGTTTTGTAGTGAGCCTGCCCCCAGTGCAGACTACCAAGATTTTCACTCTGAGTTCAGTCGTTCCTGCTAAAATATAAAGATTTCCAGCACAGACAGTGGGGATAGGAGATGTGCCACCCACCCCCTTCAGATCGGAGTTGAGGAAGCTCACAGTGGCTATTCCACATAAGACCTCTGAATCCAGATCCTTGAGGAGTATCAAGTAGATGTCACAGGTTATGGTTATGCTAAAGCAAATGGCACTGTGAGGACAGTTGGCATTCTAGGCAGGAATATTGTCATTTGTAGATCATCTGGAAGTGTGTCCACACATGGAAAATGGGGTTTTGTAAGAGTGTTGCCAGCTGCACCTGAACTTTAGCAGAGGTTTTGGGCAGGCACAGTCCAGGGCAGATCTTGTGCTGAGGCTTCCTCGACACCAGTGGAGTTGTCCTGGCTTACAGGGGCATTTGTCATCAGTCTGGCAGCTGGATGCTGCTGGATGGAGAAGTCTGGTTCCTCCTGGCTCATCCCCTTCTTGGTCCTTGTTTCTGGTATCTGCATCAGCCCATGGGTCCTCTCTGCCATGATGTGAGTTCAGGCTGCAACGTGTAACTCCATAGTTACTTCTTGAATTCTTTGGTTACCTCTTCTAACTCCTGATTTTGTTTAGCTTTTTTTTCTTTCTCTCTGTTTTTCCCCTTTTTTTGTTTTTCCTTTTCTTTCCTGGGTTTAGCCCACCGATAATATTCTCCTGGTGTAATTATTATTTTAACCTGGCTTTCACCCTGTTGATTGCTTTTCAGAGCTGCTTGGCAAGGATGTGCTGTTCCTCAGTTCAGTGCTGTCTCTTTACTAAGCTGGGAATTAGGGAAAAAATCTTGACAAACTGCCATTGAAAACGGAAAGGTGGTGGTCAAAACCCCTTATTTATGACAAAAAGCCTGCTGTAGTGTCTGTATGTTTGCTGTTGCAAGATCAGTGTCTGAAAGCACAAAACAAATTGATCCTATCCATGGTCATAAAGCAGCTCTGCTGCAGTATTTTTGTGGTTAATTCTTGTGGAAGGGGAATGTCTGGGATCTGCAGAAGGTTGGGCCACACAAGCAAATGACATGCCTGATTAACAGAACGTTGTTACAAGATAATAGTGACTCTGCTGTCTTGCTCTGGTATTTATGAAGAATAAACAAGACCAAGGAAAAGCCAAGACATCTGTTTTCTGAACAGAAGCCCTCAGTCTGTTGACAACCTCCTAGTCCAATTACTCCACGTCTTTTACACCCAGTGATTGATGTGGGTCTGATGGTTTAATCTGGGGGAAGTTGAAGGCAAATGAAACGGAGCCTCTGTGCCTGTCTGACTGACCTGGATAATGAAACGTACCCCTGTGAATTAGCCAGGAGCACTTCAGGCACATCCATTACTTCTGTTTACCTTGGTGATGTGGAAGGAAGAGGTGCCTGATGCACTGAAGACAGCACAGGGCACCGAGGCTCCTGGGTTCTTTTCATCATCCCATCTGCAACACAAAATGATGTAAATGGATAAATTTCACTCAGCCTCTCTTGTTCCTCCCATCAGGTCTGGCTATAGTGCTCATAGTACTTAAATCAAGAAGGTTTTTGGACAATTAAGTCATGGATCTACTTTTTCCCCACTTTACCAGAAATAGACATTAAATTACTTGTGCTTATGGCTTAAAATAAAGCTTTAGGTTTGGATTTCTTGTTTCTCCCTAGTACATTTAGTACTCAGTATATAATTTTTTCAGTTTAGATATTAACTGATTTTACTTCCAGTAACTCCCATTGCATTAAAGGGGAGTAGCAGAAAAGAAAAAAGGCTTTTTTTTTTTGCGTCTGCCATGACAAAATTGTCAAATAACAGTACATGTGACAATAATCAGGGTGAAAAAACAGCTGTTGCATGGGCACTGCTGATGTGCCCAGGTTATTTCATGTGCTTACAACAAACCAGTCTGTCCAGGTTGCCCAGCTGAAGGTGATGGTTAGAGGGTGCTGCTAGACAAGGAGGCTGAGCTCTGCCAGCAGCTCGCAGTGCTGGAAGGCAGAGTTGCACTCCTGTTTGGACCACATGAGTCTATGGTTTCACTTGTGGCAGTTCTGCCACTCCTTTGCCTTCTCTGTGAAGCAGATTCATTCATTAACTCAACTGGAAGATCATCAAGGGAAAAAGAGAGCAATTTTTTGAAACAGAGGGTTGTGGCTGAATAAAAGGGATTAGTGCAGCTAAGAACATATATCTATTTAATTTGATTACTTTTTCAGGTTAAATTAGTGTGTGAGAGAGGTGCATGTCAGGCAATTGAAAGAATACCTCTCCAAATTTAGAATGGAGTGCATCTGACCTTCTTCAACCAGACTTATCAGTCAGAAATATTTGGTCCAGGCTAAGTTTGAAAGCCACAAGTTCTGCACAATTATTTCTTCTGTTTTTTTCATCCTTTATTATTCTTTTCATGCCCTCCTATCTGAGAGCTGTCACAGAGGGAGGGGGGCCCAGGTGAGGGTAATAAATCCAGAGCAAAGGACCAAGTGGGCATTTCTGGGCTGGAAAGCCACGAGTACAGCATGAAAACCCCGTTGTTTGCTCACAATTGTCTCTGGTGAGGGCTTAGGGTGGGTAAGCAGGCAGGTCAGCTACGAAACTGCAGGAGAAAAAATATCAAGTAGGTCTTCCTGCTTCCTCCTGGAGCTTTTTCCATGTAGAAACACCTTTACAAGCTGCTTCAGGCTTTCTCACCAGCCTCTGTCCACGCGACCTCTCACGTTTCACATTGTTTGTTGGCTGGGGTTGAACAAACCTGTGTCTGACATTTCGAGCACAGCCCATTACTGGTAAAAAGGAAACAATTTTGTGTCTGCTGGGTCAGTCAGACATATGACACCGAGAGAAATGATCTTCCTCTCAGGGCTGGAGGAAGTTGAAGGGCAGAAGTGAATAACTGACAATGGGATATGCTCGACAATATTTATGTGAGCTTTGTGTTCCCAGATACACTTGGATGGCAGTGAATTGTCAGTTACTATATCAATCTGCCAAGGATGAATAGCTCTGGAAGAGCTTGAACCTTCTCAGGTTAAGGCATCTGTAAAGCTAATAGACATCATGCATGATATGGATATGACCTCATTCTGAGGGCATATAAATTAAATCATTCCTAAACAAGGGCTTTGGCTTGCTCAGCAGTGTTCACATGCAAACAGGAGACATTTTGCAAATAGGCAGATCCCCTGGTACTTCTCTGTCACATTGTTCAGTTTGTCTTTATCCATTGTTCTTATACTGTGCCCATCACTGTGGCTGACACAGAGGGCTTTAGAGTTTTCACTGAATTGTCTTTATTTGACAGAGAATCTCTCCTGGAGGGAGTGGAGTTCGTGCCATACCTGTGGCACAATCTTATCAAAAACACTTTGCACGCACAAAATAGAAAAGTGCCATTCACCACTCCAAGGATGTAGAAACCAGGAAAGAGTGTAAGGGTTGTTCTGATCACATCCAGAGAGGAAGTTTTGGCAGCGATGTTCAAACGGTGGCTAAATGGGAGTCTAAAGTCATGGCAAGAGATTATTGACTTATTACAGATCCAGTAAAGGATCCAAGTCAAAGGTACTCTTGATTGCCTACCTCCCTTCAGTACAACAGTCAGAGATCATCAAACTCAATTCTGAGAGAAGATATACTTTTTTTTTTTTTTTTTTTTTTTTTTTTTTTTTTTTTGAGCTTTTGTCTCAAAAGCTTTAGGAAAAAGTACTTACAGGAGCAATATTTAGAATATTACTGGCAATTCTAATCTTTGTATCATACTAGGAGAGTAATTCAAGTTTTCTTGAATTGGGGGCCAAAAGTAATTGGATAAAATCTGCAATAATCTTATGGCTGTGTGCCTTTCACTGAGATCTCAATCATTTATTGAAATCCGCTAAAATTAGAGGTATCCTGAGTGGGTTTTTTTCTTGAACAGGATGAAACGGTTGTTTTTAAGGTAAGAGATCTGTTAAAGTCCTGCCATAGGGCCAAACGAGTTGTAATTTTGGCCACAGTGGTTCCTTTGCTCGGGCGTACCTCAACAAACCCCACTCTGCTGATACTACACCTTTCCTCCCAGGGATCTCAACACCTGGATGGAGGTCTAGATTTTGACTTTGCTGTAGTGACCAGAGACTGATCACAACTGTGTTTCCATCAAATCTCCCAAGTCATTAATTGGCAGTTTCATTATCCAACCAATCCCTAAAATACCCCTTGAGAATAAACATGTCCTGGAGATATTTCTGTAGCTTCAGGTTGGTGAGTCTGTTTCCCTTTGCCGTCCTGTATCAGCAGGTCTCTAATTATGTAACAAACAGGATCACAAAACATGACTTACCAGCTTACTTGTATCTACCCTGCTTTGGGCCTGCTCACACCAGCTATTAAATGCAATTGCTGATTTTTAATGGTGTCTGATCAATTCAGGATAAAAAATAATCTGAGGATGGAAAGAGCTGAAGTCATACCTTCAAACTGAACTGAGAGACTTCCTGCTTGGTTATACAAGCTATGAAGAAAGACTTCCATTTGCTACATATTTATCTAGCACCAAACACAGTGAACAATCATCTAAGGGAGGCCTCCAGACTCCTCTTCCCTTCTTTTCCCCCATTTGTCTGTGCAATGGGAATGAAGGGGGTGTTTAACGCTTTTGAGTTTTGGGTTTTACTGACTGTTTGACACTTTGGATTGACAGGGGTATTTCTGATTCCCATCCAGTGCCAACCAGGCCAAGGCTGCACAGCCTTCTAAATCATCCAGAAACATCTGCCTCTACTTAGTTCTATTTTTAGGTTTAAATAGCAAAATGCTATGTTACTATGGGAAATAACACAACAAAATTATTTTCTGTAGTAATCAGTTCTCATGTTATTTATTGTTAGTCTTAAAGGTATCATTATTTCATTACATTTTGTTGTTATTTTATTATTAGTAAAGGGAAAAGGAAGACAAAAAAGACTTTGCTGTCATATAGAACAC
Organism: Pachycephala philippinensis; assembly: GCA_013397055.1. Lineage (NCBI taxonomy): Eukaryota > Metazoa > Chordata > Aves > Passeriformes > Pachycephala > Pachycephala philippinensis. Next base: position 410,117 of record VWZT01016910.1, on the reverse strand, counting down.
AACAGCATTTGCTGCTGATCAATTTTCTAGTAAAATTATTGGATTCATCACTGTGCTAGTTCAGTGGCTTAACACAGTCAGCTTCTCTCAAGGTGAACCAAAAAATGAAATTCATCCCTGGTGTTTACTTTCATTTTGCACCAGTGATGGAAGTTTTTACATTACTTTCGTATTTTCCTAAGAACAAATGGTGTATTATATATTATATCACTAACAAATCTACAAAACCCATTCACTGATCTTAGTGCTTGGCTCACCAGAAACAAACCACACTGTTTATTCCATTATTATAGAATCTTGTTCACTAAAGAGAACACGTAAATTTAAACTTTCTAGTGAAGGGTGGCTCATAATATTAAGGGAGTGGGAGGTATTTGGTGCATCTCTAATAAAAATAAAGCATGATGATAACATGCAATTGAAAATCCAATGGCTTGCATCAACAGCAAATAAAGTGGAAAGGAGACGGGAAGATGGGTGAAATTGTGAGGGGGGTTATTTTTTAAGCTTTTTTCCCCACTTTTTTCATAGGCTTTATTGTGTAAAGGGCCATAGTGCTGCTTTAGAATGTGATCCTGGGCAGTGCAGCACAAATCTCAGGGGACAAGAGTTGTTAACAGCCTGCTAGGACCTTTAGAACTCTGATCTGCAAAAACATTCTCTGAAAAGAGGTGAGCCACTAGCTGAAGTAGGGCAATACTAAATTAAAACACCCCTAATCTTGCTTGGCCAGTGGTCTCTCTTCTAGCAGCAGTTCCACTCACTGCTCCATGAATAGGAGGTGCTATTTCCAAACCTTTAGTATAAAAGAAAAAAGCCCAAGGACATATTAATCAATTAAACATAATTTCCTTTTTCCTCCTCAAGTATGCTTTTATACCCTTCCAGGGCAACCAGAAAACATAATTTAGCTACAAACAAACATAAAAAGAACAAATTGTGAAGAAATACAAAACCCTGCGACATTTTCTCTCCTTTTTCCACCTTTCATTAATTGCTTGGCTCTGGGAGGGAAAGGACTCCAAGCCCGAGCTTTGCACAAAACTCATCCAAGAGTGAAGAGGGCAAGCCGAGCACTGAGCCTCTCCAGCTGCCCTGGAGTGAATGGCTTTCTGAGGGCTATGAATGCTCGCTGTCTCTCCCCATACAATGTAGGTGTTACTGCTCACGAGGAGAAAAAAACAAAACAAGAATCACTCGAAGGGGAGAGAAGGCGTCCTGGGCAGGGGGGGGAGCACAGTCCCTCCGAAGGATGGAAAACAGCATCGTCCTCGTGTCGGTGAGAGGGGTGGGCACAAAGAGTGAGGCTGGGTGCTGCTCTTCGAGCCTGGGGGCACTGGGGAAGAAATGTTCTGCTCTGAATGAAATGGGATGAGAAGTGTGTTTTGTGGTGAAATGGCAAAAAATCTCCCCAAACCCCAAAAAAATGGAGTGGCACACCTGAGGATCCTTACTGCTTCTTCTGGTTTTCATTTCACACCATTTATGTGCCTGCACGTGGCTGAGCAGTTAATGAAATCATAGCCTTTGCTGTTTTCCTTCATTCACAAAATTGAGCACAAAACTAAGTTATTACTGACCTTTCTGTAAGTGGGATCTGCTTATGGGGAGAGGAAAGCAGCTGGTGATCGCTGGGATAATGGGTCTGCACTTTCCTGGTGTGGTGTGTTCACCTGTACACGTGAGAGAGATATCTGATCTGGAGGGAGATGCAGAGATGCAGAGGACATGGAGTAACAGCACTTATCTGTCTTCATCTTCCAGCATTGGCACATCTGATTTTTTTTCCCCCCGATGTTTGTTTTTCCCCACTCATCTTTGCATTTACCACGCACCTTTGGGAACAAGGGAAGGGAGCATGGAAGGCAAGCTGGGTGAGATCAGATGCCTGCACTTTTAACTCTGATCTTGTTCAGCTTGTGTTTAGACCCTCTGAAGGCCTTTTGCATGAGTTACTTTTGGTCTGAGCAGACCTTTACTCTTATGTCAGCACAAAAGGGGTTAGGTGCAGTGCTTTCTGTGGCAAAAGCCCTCGCTGGGGCTGAGCAAAATCTCAGCTTTTTCAGGAGCATGGCAACACAAAAGATTTAAGGGGGGAAATTGTTAAAAGGGAAGCCCTTTTCTCTTTGGGTTGAATGCAGTGGGGAGATTAAAACTTTCATTTGAGATTTTGCTGTATTCATAGTAGTGAGGCCATGAATAGGTCTAAGTCAGAGCCCACAGTGGTTGTGGTGTGCCCTTTTATTCTCTGGCACATCTTCAGACACAGGTTGTTTTGCACTTGAAAGAGGTGAAAGAGGGGAATGTGGGATTTTGACAGCTGATATTGGCCTCTGAGCTCTTGATGGGGATTTTCTAATTAACCCCAAGGGCCCATCAGGTGGTCAAAACTGAATGATTTCTGTCAGGAAGGGCAAAAAGTTGGAATTTTCTATTTTTTTTTTTAATTTTTATTTTGAAAAAATACACTGGGGATTATTTTTAATGAGATATGTGCAATGAAACCAGTTATGAGGAGGATTTTGGAAATTTTTAGGGCCTGAATACCCCTAAAGCTCCAAGTTTCAAGGAAAACTTTCTCCCTTGTGAAGACTCCTTGGGCTTTATGTAATAATAATAAAGCTAATTCAAGCAAATGCCTTTTGATCCCGATTACTTGCCACAAATCTTTACCACTGAGACCATCTGAGGTGGCACACTCCCACCCTGTCCTCTCCAGCTTAGGGGACTGGGCGTGGTGAGTCCAAGGGAATCAGGATCCTTACTGCATGGATGCAAGTGGCAAAGCTGATTAGAGGAGCAGCCAGAAAGCAGGAAGGTTGGACTAAACGTGTGATAATTTGTATTCTGCAGAAACCTTGCAAAACATCCTCCTGAAGTTTCAGAAGGCAAAACGTGAGCAAACCTGCCTCTGTGTGTTTGCACTGATTTTCCAGAATTGGTGATTGTACAATACTGAAGCACCATAATGAAGTTTGAAGGCAGCTGCCCTGGTTGTCTAATCTCCTTCTAAATCCATGATGCAGGATGGAGGATTAAGATGCAAGGGAAAAAGTCTTGAGCTGTGATACCTGTGAGTCAGGAAAGCTAACAGAAAGGCATTTAATATTGATTTTGTATGCTACTGAAAGAATGGAATTACAGCTTCACAATACATGACTCTTTACAGACATTTATGTGGGATGGAGATATCTATATATCTACATCTGTATCTGTATGTATATCTCTATCTCTTAGGTCTAAGAATTAGTGTACAAACTTGAGTGACTTATTCAAGATAATAATAATTTACTTTTTTATCTTTGGGGTATTTGAGAGTTGCAAAGGAAAGGAGAAAAAGGAACATGATGGAAATTAAAAGAATTCTACTGAATGAATTAATCTGGCTGTAAAAGGAGATGTCTTCCTCTATTCCTCTGCTTGTCCTGCATCTCAGAGCCAAGGGTGAGAAGTTGCAATGGTTTCATCTTCCAGTCATGGCAAAAGTCATATGGGACATCTCTGCCTTCTCTGTTATCTCTCAAACTAGAAGCATCCCTTATCCACTTCCCATATCAATCAAGTTCAAATTTCACATGATTTGAAACTCATCATTTCACTCATTTGAAACTCATCTGAAAGTAATGCCCTGGGCCAGCCTTAGGTTTGTGCTGGACAGGAACACAAATGCACTGAGGGGAGGAGTGAGATAACAAAGGTGAATATACATAGCTAATAAGTTTGATTAATAAAGAGTCAGTAAGTTTAGTGAAGAAAAATATAGTAAGAATGCTGCTAGCAAAGGGTGGTAGTTGCACGGAGTAAACAGAAAATTTAAGGATTTCAGAACCAGACCAAATGTTTCAAAACAAAATTTAAAAGGACAACATTTGCTTTCACTCACACTTGGCCACAAGATATTTGGTACAGGTCCAAAAATGGTGGGGGTTTTTCTTCTTTTTCTGGAATTCAATGAGTGCATTTTGAGTGCACAGAGCCGAAAGCTGCAGAGACTGGTCTGTTTCTGGTTTTATCTAATGCCTGGAGAGAAATAGAGGTGTATGCTAACTTCCATAAAGTAAATATATGCTCTGTCCTCTGCTTCTGCAAAACCATAGTTACTTCAGCATGGTGTGTGAAATTCTAATTCAAAAGCCTGCCACACAGGATGGGAACAATCTCATTTGGCTATCAAGGCCCAGGCAATTTTTAAGAGTATGTAGGGATAGTACTTGGCAATTAAAATAGGTACTAAATAACTGCAAGAAAATAAATATGAAATCTCGAAAATAAATGTAGAGTGAGCACTTTGAGAAGTCCAATTCCTCTACTTACTTATGTTAGAAAGCGGTAGCCCTCCCAATGGAGATTTTTGGGTCTTTGGATAACATCTGCCTGATTATTATTTAATGGTATTGAGAATATGAATGAACAGAGTTGACTTGGCTCAGGAGCTTTCCTCTACTTAGCCAGGGATTATTTTAAGAAATCTGATAAGATACAGACATTTATCCATCTTTACTGAAATAAAATGACTACTATTTCTTCTTGCCTAAAACACTCTGGAAATTGACTGATTTTTTCCCCCCCATCCTGATCAGCATTGCAGTGTGCAGGAACAAGACATTCCTCTTGCTGACACATCTTGTTCCAGCTGTTGCCGTGACAAATTGTTTCTGCTACAGTTCAGCTGAAGTGCTGCAGAAGTTTGTTCATAACGGATTTTAAATTGTTTTTTGAGGACAGCTTTAAATCAAAATCAAAGCGAGTGCTGCAAAGTTCTGTCAACCACGGACAATGCAGGGAGAGGGACAAAAAACTCAGGGTGGTTCCCAGTCCTCATGACAGACTCTGCCCAGTTTCTCAGCAGTGTTCTGCACAGTAAGTTTTGCCAGAACATGTAAGAAAAGAATATTTCCTCTTGTGGGGGAGGATTTGGCTTCTGAAACAAAGCCCCACTTCCACTGCCTATCAATGAAATGCACTGTTTGAGAGTTGGCCTATGTATTTTATGAACACCCCAGTGTTTCATCCACCACTGACTGCTTCAGACTGAGATCAAATTTCATGTTTTGGCAGGGGTGGAGAAAATAATGCTGCCATAATGATGATGACAATGCCATGATATATTAAAGGCAACCACATGCTCACTCTAAACTCACCAATTTTCTTCTCTTGCTTAAGAAAAGTGGAAACACCGTATCTCTACTTGGAATGATTTATTGGGGTAGAGTTACCACCCTGTACCCACCCAAGAGCTCACCAAGGCAGTGCTTTCTTGCTCCTGGTGGCCCTTGGTTCTGTAAGATGCTCCTCCTCCAACTTGTCACTCTTGGTGTAGATTTAATGCAGGTTTTAATTAGTAATCCATGAAGAAAAACATCTATTGGTTCATAGGGTAACAGCCCAGTATCAAAAAGGAAAGGTTGGGAGTGGTTACAAGTTCTCTTTCATCTCCAAGTGAGTTTGGATAAAGCCATGGACATGATTCCGAACATTTGAATATATCATGCCTTGCTAATTAACAAGATTAATTTTCCCACCACTAAAATTTGTCAGCTGCTTTGAAACAAACTGGGAAGAATTGAGACATTTTTAAATTCCTCTTCCCTCCTTCTAGGCCAAAGAGACTTCATTCCATTTAGTGTCCCACAGGCGCCTGCTCTAAGAATTGAGAAGTGAGAGCTCTAAGAAATATTTAAAAGGGAATTTTGAAGTGGAAACTTTTCAAGTTAACTTCCTGAATCCTTTAAGTAGTGGTGGAATCAAATTGTAAACGATGTCTACTTAGTGGCTTTAGCAGTGGAATTTTTAATATCGCTTTAGCAACTACATGAAGGTTCTCTTTGTTACTAGTTTGTCACTGGAATATAAACTAATGTGCTTTCATACCTATGTGCATTTTATTTCTTGGTCAGTGTCACATAGCACACGAGGTTTGTGCTTGTTTATAAACACTATTTATTTATTTTCTTTCTTTGTGTTTACAGAGAGAAATGCAACAGCATCTGCTCTAGAAACAGTTTGGAAAAAATAATTTCAATGTATTCTCCGGGCACAAAATTGATGGATAGTGGGTTTTGTCCGATTTTGATAATTTTGTGTTTTTTTGGATCCTCCTTCTTCTGGCACTCTGTGCATCTATAGCAATAATCAATCTTCCTGAATTAACTTAAACAGCTTTTAGTAAGAACTAAAACCTCTCAGAAATTAAACTGCTTTTCTTTTTCTCCCCTGAGCACTACATCCTGATGCTCTTTTTGTTGTTGAAACGAAGTTTATTTTGCATACTGTATCTACGCCTCATGTATATTAAGCGTCCTTTTTCACAGCACTTTCTGATTATAAGGGCTTATTCACACTTTCTACCTTAATCACTGACCCACCAGGAGATCAAGGCTCATCTCTAGAGTATTTCGTAAGCCAGCTAATTGCGGGTGAAATCAGTGGGCATTAGAGGAAGCTACAGGGCTTTGAGAGTTGAATAGCTTTTGGGACAAGGGAAAGCGGCAGTCACTGCCTGACAAAACATCCTGAGGCCCCTGGATGCTGTTTGCTGGTGGTGCCCTTAGAGATCAGTTCTTCTTTCTTCTGGAGGATCTCAGGTCTGGCAGTACCTTCCATGGCTTCACTGGCACAGCAAAGAGGAACTTCAGCTGAGGACTTGTGGGGTTCCCTTGCTTGCGCTTGATCGAAGGGAACTCATTGGTGTCAGTGAGAGAAGCCTTCGAATTTTCATGCTGGGATAAAGCTGTGGAGCAAACCAGAAAAATCTATATAAATGTGCTTAATGTTCTCTATAATGTGAGGGTGATGGTGCTGCGTACATGGGTGTGTGTGGAAGCAGGTGACAGCTGGGATGGGGAGAGGGAGAGGGGCTTTGGACAATGACATAGAGTGACAGGATAGGGGGAAATGGCTTTAAGGTGAAAGAGGGTGGATTTGGATTAGATATTCAGAAAAAATTCTTCCTGGTGAGGGTGGCGAGGCACTGGCACAGGTTGCCCAGAGGAGCTGTGACTGCCCCATCCCTGGAAGTGTCCAAGGCCAGGCTGGATGGAGCTCTGAGCAACCTGGGATAGTGGAAGGTGTCCCTGCCCATGGAGCTACGTGATCTTTAAGGTCCCTTCTAATCCCATAGAACCTTCTGTGGTTCTATGACATACGTAAGGATGTTGGTAGAATTAACAGAATAAAAAATTCTTGCTATAATGGATCACCCTTAGGGATAAAAAGCTGGTCTTAAACTTCCAAAAATACATCTCTAATCACAGCTCAGTCTTAAGTGGGTTGAGGTAGGGCCTGCTTCTTCGTCAGAGCAGCCACGAGAGGGCAACATGAGCATGAGCACAACAAAGAGTGATGCTAAGGAAGAAATCAGTGATGTAAAACACAACTTGCAATTCCTGCAGCATTTGTGCAGCTTGCCTTGTCTTTAGCTCGAGCTGTGTGCTGGGAGGGTAGGACAGGGCCCCTGGTTGGCATTTGCCTTGTGCTTTGGAGAGCTGCTCAAAGCCTAGGGGAGGTAACACACCACTGTGTTACATGGCAAAGTTTCACTCCTACTTCTCCCAAGTGCAGAGGTTGTGTAAGATTTGGGATCTGGAGTGGTGGTGCTGCTTCTTTACAGTTTATAGCAGAGCTTTAGATGTGAGGCACATCTGCTTCTGGAGCCTTCTGAATAGATATGAATTTCAGATTTTAAGAAAACAGCCCTGGTCCTCAGACCTGTGCAGAAAACCATTAAGAGGTGACTTCAACTAAAAAGAGAACAAGAAGCTTTTATGAGTTTAAAAGAGTAGTAGTGTGATGGCAGCTGCCTGAAATCAGCCCTATGTTGGCTTGGCTAAGAAGTCAGGAAAATATCCCCAGCAAGGAAACCTTGGGATGCATCAGACTCAGGTGGCTGGTTCTGGAGAGCAGATGAAAACTGGGCCAGGAGCTGCAGCTTTTGCTGCAGGGTTCCTGCCCAGAGACTGAATGAGAATCAAACTCGTGGCAAACCAAGTGCTGCCTTAAAACAAAACTGGAGCTTAGGTTTGTGTCAGCCCGCAGCAACTGAACATTAGGGAAATTTAGTAATGCATTTATTTTCCCCTTAACGAATATGGGCTTGAGCTTCAGTGACATGAACTCTTGCTTTTGAACCCCAAAGAGGAGGCAAATGGTGGCAGGTTTGGCTTGGATTGTGTTTTCAGTAGCTGCGACTGAGCTATCCGGGCCATGGGAGAGAGTGTTACTGTGTGACTCCTTCCCTAAATACCTGTGCACCTACTGCACAGGTAAGACACACAGAGATGAGTGTGTTCTGTCTGCCTGGGGAAGAGACACCTTTGTAGAAAACCTGAAATCTAGAAATTAAAGTAAGACTGAAAAATTGTAAGAAACTTCAAATTATTACTAAGATTTCAAAGAAATAGCTGGAAGTATTTCCTGCCCTGATAAATTTGAATTAGGAGAAATTATGTTACTATTAGATTGATTTTATGCTTTCAGCACGGTCATTGTGATTCTTTGCAACCACTCCTTTAAAATCAGGGCGTGCCCTAATGGAAAGAATAATTTAGGAAAGAAAACAGGAGAGAACACATTTTCCTGGGGTACCCTTAGAGGAGGAGATCCTGTCTATGTAAGTGTCTGAAGTTACTGTGGTGGATATCTTTCCAGCAAAGCAATCCCATCCTTGAGGGGGTAGTACTTCTATTTATGACCAAGTTCTCCAGATTGCTGGTCTATGATGAAAGCTAGGTGCTGGTCAGAAGGGGACAGGGCTCGTGTGTTTTGGTCTTTAGCAGAGAAGTCTCTGCCCCCAGGCAGAGCACACTGACACACAAATTAGGGGAATACTTTTAGCAGGGAAGAACTCCCATTGATAGGAGCGCTGGACTGGGGACTTAGCCAAGGGCTCTCCCCAGTGTGAGGGGAGCCTGGCAGGCTCTTACAGTAGGGTGTTCACCTGTACTCATTCTCTCCAGTTTGCCTTCTTGTTTCATTGAACTCGGTTTTTTCCCTAGCCTTCCTAGTTTTAATTTTAGCCTTTAATGTTACTGATGGAATTCTTAATGTAATTACTGTTTCAACCAATTCTTGATTCTTTCAAGAACTGCCTCAGTACTGTCATATATGACTGCTGGGCCTTGTGCATTCATTCATTTATTTATTCACCTGGCCACTCTGTGGGAGCAAGGTCTGTGAAGATCCCACTGTAGCTCCAGGACCAAACCAGGAGTGCCCAAAAGATGGGGAGCATGGGTTGTGAAGATTGCAGATGGCCCTTGCTAGGTTGTGGGGAGCTCTGGAAGAGGGCTACCCTGTTATCCTCACTCTGCTTTTCTGGGTTTTGTGGCAGCAGGAAGTCAGCTCCATTGTTTTCCATTTTTATAGAGCCTTGTAGACACTCTCTTGAGTCAAGTTGAAAGGTGCACCTCAACTGAGTAAGACAGTGGAAAGCATTAATGAATCTAATACACTGTCTCTTCATATCTTAATTATTTGTGTGACTATTTCCCTTTGACCTTTCTCCCTGGGCATCTATTTGATGTATTCATGCAAAGAGATGTTTTGCACAGAGGGAGGAAAAAATGTTCACCTGTTCAAAAAGCTGCCACCAGGACGCAGATACAAGCAGAGATTCTTTCTGTCATCACCGCATTATTTTCCTGAACACACTGTAATTTCATCAATTTTCCATGCTTATGGTCATGAATGCTTGACATTACCATGTCTTTGTGTTAACAAAAAAGAAATTTCATGGCTTAAGATTTCCCTAGAAGAATAGGGAGAGCGTGAAAAGCCAGCCAAATTGCAGAGCCCTGCAGTGTCCTTTGTTCCACAGCAAGATGGTGTTGTGGAGAAATTTGTGTTGTATGTTTTGGATTGGTCATCAGTTACATGTTTAGAACAAACTGGAAGTCATACAGGTTTTTTCTACTTTAACTGTTTGCTAGTTTGCATCTGAGTGGTGGTTTGTTAGGTTTCAGAGTATTGGGATTAAATGTGAATGCAGTGTTTAAGGCTTTGGCTATTTGGAAGGCACATAAACATTTGCAAGGCTAGATCTTGCTCGTCTTGGAGGTTGGACTAGAGGATCTTTAAATGTCCCTTCCAACTCAAACCATTCTATGATTCTGCCTTCAGGCAATCTGAATAAATGTGGGGCTGTGTTGGTTAGTGCTAGGCAGAGATGTAACTCCAAATGTTTCTATTTGTTACAGATTTTTCCAGTACATTACAGGGACCATCTGCAAAGAGCATCCTAACAAAGAGGCAGGTGGGTTTGGATGGATATGACATTCTTTACTTTGCAATGTTGGTTTCATGTGCCAGGCAGATCTGGCCATTACCTGAACCCATAATAATTAACAAGATGTTTCTGAGTGACCTGAGAAAACTTCAGACTTCTTGTAACCCAAGTTGCATGTTTTCTTCTTTGCTGATCTCTGACACAGAGGTGATAATGATTCTGTCAGAGTTGCCCTTGCACTTCCCTGTGACGCTGTGAAGGGAGTACATGACATTGCTTTTGTATTTGGTGAAATATATATCCTGACTGGCTGACACACAGAGTAAATGGAGCCAGGCTGGGAGAGCTTTCCTGTCTCTTTTTATGGAGAATGTGGAAGCCACAGTAGAGCCTACAGAGCCTTGTTTGCCAGTGGAGATGTTTTAACACAAATATGCTTTCCCAAGCCACCAGGCATTTCTGTGTCAAAGAACGGCCAAGAGGAATTAAGACCTCAATAAATCCTTACTAGAATGTGTTACACTTCTTGTTGTCTGACTATGAGGATGTTGGACATTTCTAGCAGAAGTTTTATTTAATTAATCAGTTCATGATTGAACAGGGAAATTCTTTTAGCTGTTAATCAAAAGGATGGTCTGAGTAAGAGGAAGAAATGGATCTGGCTTTTCTGAGGCAACAACACAGACCCAGCAAGTGAGCCAGAGACCACTGCTCTGTTTGCTGGTAGATAGCTGTGTCTTTCTTCCCATGGACCACTTCCAGTTGAGACTGGAAGGATTGGAGCTGGCTGCCTATGCTGCTGTGCTGATGTGCATCAGGAGCAGCTTCACTCATGTCAGCAGTCACTAAAACATAAAGCTGGAGTGAGAGAAAGCATTGCAGGACCTAACAAATGTCTCCTATGGGAAGACTGGAGTTACAATACTGCATAGCAGTTTTACTTTCTGTGAAAATGAAATTAGATCAGACTCCCATATTCATTCCTCTTTGACAGCTGAGCCTTGATTGATGTCCTGTTTCTTCCCTTTCCATAACCTTCCAGCACAGTGCAAAAAAATGCTAATGGAAAACACAAACTGCTCAGACAGCTACTCTTGTGCTGTACTAAGGACAATGCCACCAAAATATTGTTAGGGACACTAGGAAGAGTGAGGTTTTACAGATGATTGTACAGATCTCCACTACTTGCGGAGCTTTTGCTTCGAAGTCTGCAGTTCCCACAGGAAGGATTTAATACTATCCCTTCAGAATAAGTGACTGCTATTTCCATGGAGGCTGATATGACCAGATTTAGCCCTGTCTTGTACATTTGCTTGGAATTGCTTCTTGTTGGACTTAGTGGGGGCACAGGAAGATGTCCAGGATCAACGGGTGGGAACATTTCTAGGAGTAGTTTGTAAATGTTTGCTATAAAGCCATGACTGTTCATTATCTACCGCATTTGGTATGATTAAAGGAATACTGGCTGCTTGGGAATTATATGGTTTTGGCCTTTGGGAATGGAATGTGCTGGCATGAAGAGCTCCAGGCACTGTATGGTGGGAATGGAGGATGACCCTCCACCTTTCCCTTGCTCCTTTCTCTTGCTCATCCTTCCATTACTGTGAGAGCAGCAAGGCAGGGATTCACCCCATGCTGGATTTTGAGCTGGAATGATAATGGCTGAGATGTGACTCCACAAAGACAAAAAAAAAGGGAAAATTTTGTTCAGTCATTGCTAAAATAGGGCAGCTTGAACTGATAAGACATAGCAATTGATAAAAAAAATCCTGCCTTATGTCTCCCCAAGCTATTTAGGGTCCCAGTAATTGAGATTTTTGTTGATCTTTCTCAGCTCTGGTAACATCTATGGAAGTATGCACGGTGCTGCTCGAAAGTCATTGTAACACAGTAAAGTACATAAAATGTATGCAATAAGACTATGGTGGATGGAAGTGTGACATGACTACAAGGACATAAAAATATTCTTTTTAAAGTAATTAGCTCATAATTCTTTTGTGAATTGCAGTTAATAAGTGCTATGAGCTGCTTGTACAAGCAGAAACATAAAGAGACTAAAGCAACAGAGTCATATTCTAAGTCAACATGCATGTGAAGGGGCGCTGCCAGCAAAATATAACCAAATTATAAACATATATATTGAGAAAAGTCCTTGAGTTTTACATTTTAGAGAGAAAAATGAAAATTTTTTGGGGAAAATGAGTCCATCCATTAGGATGGTGTATCAGTCAAATCTTTGGCACAATCTGATCGGGGGGAATCGCAGCACTGGCAAGTTGCTCTTTACTAGTGAAAATGTCTGTTCCACTTCCATGTTCAAAGCAGAAGCTTTTTCAATCCACATATTTATGTCAAGTGAATTCTGCCTGGTTTACATCCTTATGTAATAGAATGCTACAGATGTAACTGTATGTTTGTTTATCAATTTCTTTTAATTATGAAGTTCACTTTTTTCTTATTTTATTTAGTATATTCCTTTCTATTTATTTCATCTTTCTGTAGCAAGGACTGGATGTATACTAGACCATGTTTTTCTGTATGTTCCATTATAGAAAGATAATTGTTTATTTTTTCAAGGGCATTTACAATTTTTGCAGCTAAAACATCAAGTAAATTGCTTACCTTTATGTATATTATTCACCCACTTGTATTTTGTGACCTTCACTTGAATTTCACAGCTCGTATGAACCTGATGGTCCACAGGGTGCTGATTTTTAAAATTATTATTATTTTATTATTCCTGGTTATAGTTATTGCTTACTTATTTCAGCAGTTTAAAACAAGAACAGGATTTTAAATAAACTTTGCAAGTTGACAATTCCACACTCTTGCACACAGCAGAGATCTGTTGTTGATTATCAGCTTTGCCACCTTTTCCTTTCTGTTTGTGTGCTTCATGTACACGAGTGCCTGTGCTTCATAAAAACTTCAAGGTTTCAAAGAAGATGGATCACTGCTGCCAAGTGACTTTATCTCCTGACAGGCAGAATTACATCAGCAGTGCCTGAGAAACATAAAGTTGTGTGGGTTTTGGGTTCTCTTTTTTGTTGTTTTGTTTGTGTGTTTTTGTTCTTTGTTGTTTAAGAGTTTTGTGAAGTCTGTTAATTTCTTTCTTCTCCCAAGAAGCACAAAGACATAAAAAGTCCACTGAGAAGTATTAAAACCCCTCAAGAATGATCCAAATAGGAGAATTTTAGCAGATTCTTCAGGTTCTAAAATCCTGTGACTTGTAAGACAGTTCTGTGGATTATTTTTGTTTAGTACATTTAATAAGTTTCATTTAATTTGCTTTCATGAATTTAATTAGATTAATTTGAAGGAAAAATTGTAAACTTCAAGGCTACAGAAAAGTGCTAAAGCCCACAACCAAAGGGAATCAGAGAGGCTAATTGAACCACAGTATAAATGAGGGGAAATCCGTCCTAACTTCTTGAAAAAGACCTGATTATTTTATGTTGTTGGTGTGATTTGGGAGAAGAACTAGAGGAATTGTCTCAGATTCATTGTGTTGCCTGGACAGAGGCTCTGAAGGGGTGTAACTATTCTGCTTAGGCTGCATTTTGTGGTGGCTCAGCCTCCACACGCTGAGCCCGACTTCGTGCTGCCCCTGTGACGGTAACGCCAGAACGGGGTGCTCCCCATGGAAAATCTCTCCTTGGATTTCCAGCCCTCCTGTGCCCCAGTCTGAAGGCTGTTCTTACCATAAACTAGCACCACATCAACACTTCCCAGAAGCAAATGTTTGCAGAAGCCACAATTACATATAGTCTCTCAGACATAATTTTCAAAGCAGGCTCTCATCACACCAGCAGCCCCATAAATTCTGCAGCGTGCTCATCCGAGGAGATGATTTCAGACTGCAGCCATCGTTTTACTGATTTGTAAAGGCTATAGCATATTTTAGATATCATAAAACAATAACAATATCAATATCAATATCAATAATAATACTACATTTATTCTTCCTTTGATGACTGTAGGACGCCCTGGGTCACAGGAGTGATGCTATAATACTCATTTGCATACTGATTATGCTACTCTTTAGCTCTCAGTAATAGTAAGACCAGATGCAGAGAAGCAAAACCTGCCCTGTGTTTTAAAGAGTACTGAAATATACTTGAAGAAAGTAGAACATCAAAAGAAATAGAGTTAGATGCTGGTTCTCTGCTGTACCCAGTGTCTCAGTGGCTCTGCTTTTATGAAATACGAGAGAAAACAATGTGAAGTTTTTAAAACTTCTATGTAGTAGCATCTCTCTGTTTTTAAAAGCACAGCCAGCCCAAGTGGCAATGGTTTATGTTGTGATGCTGGTAGAGAAACACAAAATATATCTGCACTCATCTGCTGGCACTTCCTAACAATTAATTAGTGGTTTACAATTATCATGGCCTGATATTTTTGTTGTACCAGCAGAAATTGAATCAGCGTGGCTGAGCCACCCCTAAGAGTAGCTGCAAGGCTGAGAAATTCGGAATGTTGGCATGAAATTAGCTCAGTCTCCAGCCAGAAAATGACAGGACGGAGATGGAGGTTTATTGCATAATTACTTAAACAATATTTCATCCACGGGTTTTATCAAGCTGTAGGACAGGCATATCTGTTGCAATTATATTTTACATCTGTAATGTGACACGTTAATGAAATGTGTCACTACACTGGCGTTAGGATCCATTTCATTAATGCAAAAGACTTTTGTTGTATGCTTTACATTTGGAAACAGATTTAAGTATTAAGTGGCTAATGTCTGCAGCCGGGGAATCCTTTCCGAATTTGTAACACTGACCAGAACAGACCGCATTACACTCTCCAAATGGTGCATTTTTGCATTTGAATGTCTGAATTATCCTGGTTTCTTAGAGACGACCACAACACCAACATCTTAAATCCTCAAAATATTGTCCGCTTCATTGAATGCTCATGATCTAAGCATATGTGTAATTATTCTGTAATTCTCCCCAAAATGTGATTCCTTGGAAATGCATACTAGATCTCCCCTATTGTAGCTGCAATGACTATTTCTTTGTGCCCACGTCTTTAAATACGGTCACAAGGAAGTCTGTGTGCCTTGGTGCACCGCATGTGTAATGATGATTTCTTTTTTTCCTCCCCCCTACTCCTAGTACGCCCATCAGGAGGAAAAAAAAACAAACCCCAAAAACCTCCACCAAAAACCTGCTTCATTTGTTTCAGGGCACAGAGCGAGGTCACAAAAAGACCATTTAAGATAGTATACATACAACAGTAATCTTTCTGACAAGAAACGGGCCTTAATACCACGCACAATGGGCTTAGGGTTAGGCAAGTATACAAAATTAGAATTTGCAAGAGTTACCAAACCTGGCTCCCATAACATATGCATGTGCACACTTTGGCAGAGGGCAAAGGGGAATCCCATGTACCTTAAGCAGATTCTCAGCACACACCATGCAACAGGGAAGATGATTTTTCAGAAATTGCTGTTAGTGCAAAATATATATTCTCTTAAAAAGAAAATCTCATTTGTCTGCAGGAAAGATTCAATTTCGTTAATTTTAAAAATTACAGTTTATACAGTAAAGCAAAGAACATTTATATGCATTTTTTACTGAACATTTACTTGCTTTTCAATCACAAGAAGAAAGTTCTTTGGCAACAGGACTGTTGCAGACACCAGAGGTGCAAAGGCATTAATTGTTCTAGTTCACAAGTGCCTTTACCAGCCCATCTTTAAGGGATCTGTATATAAGATTTGATGTCTAAGTCCTTTGTAGTAGTTTTTCTTAACAGCTTCCATTTTAAAAAAAGCGCTTTTTGGGTCTTTATTTGATAAAACTTAATAGTTCATTCCTTCATTTTGAAGGAACAAAACTCAATCAGAATCAGAAATACATTAAAACAATGAATTATTAAATCAAGTAATTACAAAATTTTCTGCAAGTTTTGAGCTTTGTTTATATAGAAATGTTCCTTGTTAAATATATTTTTCTTACATTTTTCAGGTTAGGAAAAAAAACCCAAACACTTTAAAGGTGTGAAAACATTTTATGGAAGATTTTTCTGGGGAGATTTATAAAATTATGCTGGCTTGTTTCTCAAAACAGATATTATTCGGGATAAATACTATGCAAAATATTCCACACTAAGAAAAGGTACATACTTAAGAGTTTATTTTTCCTTTTTAACCTAAAACACCATAATCCTCTGAGTTGAGGAGAACAGGTTTAGCTGGAGAAATGAAATAAGCACTGGTACATGCAAAGAAATTTGAATGTGCTGAGGAAATTAAAGCTGTGTAAAATAGTTCCTGCATCAACTCAGTGTAAGAACTGTTAGCAAGTGCTTTCATGTTTGGCTCCATGCCCCATTTCACCTTACATTAATACACAATCCAAGTATTAATACATTTTTAGTTTTTCCCTGACTGATTTTCACAACTAGAATTGAAATGCAAAATACATTTCTAGGGGTGAACCAAGAAAGAAGTCACAGGATTGAGGAGCTGCAACAAACAATTTAGTATTGCTCTGGCTTTTACCTTTAATTAAGAAAAAAGCATTATTAAGACTGTGTTGAACAGAAATTGGCTGAGGTACGCTGTTGCAGTTCAATTACTGTCTAAGGCACTTAAATAGTGCTAAACACAAGAGGTGAGCTCCTGAATTTGTATCCTCAACCCCTCCCCAGAGATGGGGAGGTTTCCACCACACACTTTTGTCCTGGTGGCTGCTGTCCTGGTTGTGCTTCATGTTCCCACCGGGCTGGTTGAGGTACGAATTTGCACGAAGTTCCTGTGGGATTCACAGCCCTGGTGCAGGTCTCTGACACGCCACAGACTCCTCAGGCACAGACACAAGCTCCTTCTCTGCCAAAATGGGCATTTCTCCAGAACATGGTGGTGCTGTGGCCCCTGAGTTGGAAAAGCCATCTCTGAGCACATCACTCCCTGCTGCACTTTCTTCCTCTGCCTGCAGGCAGGGAGAGTTCCCAGTGCAAGCACAGAACGAATCCCAGCCATGCAAATTTGGTTTGGGAGCTGTGAGTTAAAATCCTGACCCTGTGAAGTGGATGGTGAAATGCTGAGTGATTTGAACATGGCTTGGATTTCTCTTGGAGTTCGTAAGACTGCTGCCTGCTGAAATAAAACAACTGGGACTGAGAGCTCTGTGTGCGTCACAGGCTGCAGGAATGCATAATTCACTTTTTTAGAGCTAAAAACATCAAAATCAACACGTGAATTGCAAGAGAGAAATTTTCTATATGAAGTCTAGATATGTTTTTATTTATGTGAAATGAGGTACTGACTTAGAAGTGGCTTTCATTTCAATAGAGAACTTTTTCATTACTGCATTCCTCCTCTCGCACTTTCCCCCATATCATTATTTGCAATATCTTTTTCCTAAAACCCTGAAACGTCATCTGAATGAAAATTATCTGAACAAGCAAGGAAAGTACCTATAAATAAACATTTGGCAGGGAATCTTTGATACTGTGTGAATGTTGATGGCAAACATTTTAATGAGGCCAGCCTCGGGTTTAAATAAAAAAGAAGTTGATTGTAAATCAGTAAAATGTGCTGGGCTTTCTAAGCTCCGAGTTGGCAACAGCTTGTTGAGAGTAAATCCTCTCATGGAAGGTTTTGCTAATCTGAATAAATTCAATTTCAAAATCCTTCCTTGATCTAAGCTTGCTTAAGCTCTCACCAAGGCCTAAGGACCCTGAGGGTCAATTCCAATAACAAAAGATAAGAAAAATCTGCCCTTTCTCATATCTCTTTGCAATACACTATAAGCTGTTACCTCACTGCAAAAAATCTTTGGCTTTAATGAAGTCGCCTTTTGATACTTGTTGAGGATGAAGTTCAATGTTTCCCACCCTGGTGCCTGTCTGTGCTGCCTGCCACCCAGGACCAGTGTCACACATCCTGGCTGCCTGCTTCCCTGGAGAAGTGCTTGAAACCACTACACTGAGCTACACAGCTCTAAAAAAATATATTAAATGCAGCTTTACAAAATANATACCGGGCAGGGCAGTCTGCACTCTTTTATTTTTTTAAGTTAAAAATTCTTAAAGGAGAAAGTTTAGCTCAAAACCCAAACAAATTCTGGGGCTGGGCTGTGATTCAGTGTACTATAGATACCTGTTACTTCTGGATGTTGCATGAATGAATATAAAGTGAGAGACACAAACAGAAACTTGTGGTTGGTTGAGTTTTTTCCCCCCTAATAGTCCTTAGTTCCATTTTCCTTTTAATTTAGGCTTTTTTACGTTAAGCAGTCATTTATGTGAAGACTCTTAGACCTCATCTCATCGCAGTAATTGGGTAAGTAATATAAAAATCACCAAAATCAGAGATTTTGAATAAACTGGTTGTAATCTGGCTATGCTGTTTTTATCTGTTGAGTTTCTTGGGCAAACATGCTCCCCACATCAATTCTGTCATGATAATGAAACTCATAAAAGGAAGTACCAGAAGGATTTAGTTTCTTGCTCAGATATTCTATCACAACGTGTAACTTCAGACAGCAGAGAAGGGAATGATTACAGACAACTGCAGACACGGCAGGCAAAGCAGAATCTTTGGGTGGCCAGGACACATCTGTGGGGCAGAGGGACTTCATGGAGGTTACAAATCTCCTCCGTCTCTGGGTGAAGGATTTGGAAAACTCACTCCATCTCTGGATAGCTCAAGAAAATAGATTAAAAGACCTAACAATTTTTGGTAATATGAAACCAAATTTTCTCCTGTTTTGTTTGCCTGGGTGTTGGAGGAAGGGCTGTGCAAAATCGAGTTGGAACTGCCTGTTCCTGGGTAGGAGTTGTGTTGCTGGTGCGGTGCTGGTGGGCAATGAAGGACTCTGAGACACGAGTGTGGTCAGCAGAAAGGAATGAATTATTTAATTAATAAAGGACAGGTTTTTATGTGTTTAGTTCTTTTAGTGTTTTCCTAAAAGGCAAGAGGTATTGGACCTCTAACTACCTACCTATCAGGGTGATTGGTCAATTCACACATCATTCATTTCTCTAGTCAGTATCACAACAATTCTAATTATATTCGCAGGTGCAAGATTAGCAAAGTCTGTTTACAGAAAACCTTATCATGTTTTGCATAGTTTCACATGAGAAAGAACAAGGCTCTCACAAACTGCTGCTGAGAGCTGAAATGTTCTCTGCTAAGGCTTTTCAGCATCCATAAGAGTTGGGGTTTTCTTTATGCTACTATTGCCTTAAAATAATTTTCTCCAACTGTTTAGGAGGCTGGGTTACTTCAGTTTGGTTGGATGAGGTGGTGCTTGTGCTCATTGTTCAGTCTGGTAAGCCCAATTGTGACTCTTCCTATGGCTTGTGCTAAGTGTTGGCACTGCTGCAGCTCCAGGATGCTCCCTCCTCATGCCTTTAGCTCATGCTGTCACTCTAGCACAGGCTCTTAGACACTCTGGCTACTTGATTGGTAAAAGGTAGCCATAAATCTATGTAATAATGTCAAAAGATGAGCAGGAGAATTCATCATTTAGCATGCGTGAAAGAACAGAGGGTCTCCAGGTGAATCCCTGGAAAACTGAGGTCTCACGGGGAAGAGGCTTCTCTTCAGAAGAGAACTGAGACCCATTTAACAGGCTCCCCAAGCCCATTTGGTGGGGTCCCATTAGGCTCCAGTGGGAATGCCTCTGTGGAAGAAATGTGTGAACATATTTTTCATAACGATATTTCTTCACTTGAAATTGGGTTTTCTACCAAATCTCTCTCCTGTATGTAAGCTCCACCCTGAGCACCTTTGCCACTCTGCCAGTTCTGCCCTTCAGCCTGTTTGTTCCAGCTCCAGAAATGGGTCTGTTTGCTGTGGCTTGGTTTGAACAAGTGGCATTTGGATTAACGTGGTGCTTCCCAGAGGGATTCTGCACTGTGCTGGGAGGAAGGAAGTGGGGTTGGTGTACAAACATGCATGGTCCTCACAGGAGCAGTGGCAAATACTCCTGTGAGTAAAGCTCAAGAGTGAGTAAAGCACTATGGCTATTTGCCTCACATCTTTACTATTTTTCCTATTTCCTTTATTAAATTTTATGTATTAAACTGACTTCTGTCCCTGTAACATTTAGGTTTTAAAACCATCCTTACATTTAGGTTTTAAAACCATCCTTTGGAGCTTAAAAATACTTGTGTTCAAAGTTATTCAGGGAGACAGATCATGTTCCTAGTTATTAGCCAGTGTAACCAGCTATTCTCAGGGATTGGATAATTTGTTCAAAGCAGTGCTTTTTGTCAGAGCCACAGCTCCTGCAGTCATATCATTTCTTAAGAATATCAGCTTTCATTTAAAAAAAAAATCAGTCTCACTGGAAGTCAAGAGAAAAGATGAAAAAAGGTTTAAGTATACTAGAAAGCTTTAATTTTGAAAGTAAAATAAAAGATCTACTGTAGGTTTTAAAGAAGATGTAAAATAAAGTGATTGCTATGTGATATTTGAAGTTTTGCAGTTAGTAACGCAATCAATTCATGCTTCTTCTTCATCTAGCATCTGTTTTTCTCAAATATCTTAAAGTCATTGCAAATAACTTGTCACATGCAAAAACAGTATCAAAGGTTTAAATAGGAAGGCCATTGATGATGGTATTGACTGATCATGGTGCATGTGAGTTAATGTGACTGATATTCCCACATCCCATTTCTGTCACTGTTTCAGCTTCCTTGGCTTTTCGTACTGTTTGTTTTGACATCCTTCAAATGGGTCTGCTTGCACTACAGATTATTCCCTTCCACCCACATTTCTTTTGCAGCTCAGCCATCCTTGAGTGACAAATACAGGGTTTTAACCAACCTTAATTTGGGATTTTAGATTAAACTTTTTTAATAGGATAATTATTTCCATTGTCTCTCTGGCACATCCATGTACTTACTAAAGAGCTTTCTTTGTGCCTTAAAATGTCCTTCTGTCAGATATACAGTGCAGTTGTTAGTGTGGAATGATCATATTCAAACTGTAACCAATTTTGTTTTCTAATGCCAGTTTTGTTTTCTAATTTTGAGCTGGATATGAATAATAACAAAAACTATTTTGCCTTGCTGTTTAACAATTCAGGGAGTGTCCTGGAGCTAAGTTTATACAAAGCAAAAATAGCATTGTAGCTGAAAATGCTGATTTTTGTAAATAAGCAGGCAAACCTGGGCAAGAGATGTAGCTCTCTTTATTTTCAGTTCTCTTTTGGATCAAACCAGTTTCTTTAAAAAAACGCTAAAAATGAAGCACGAATGCAGGCAAACACAGATACAGAACTGTTCCTGACTAGGGGTTTGTTTGTTACGTGCAGATGAGATGTTCCTGATGTGATCAGCTCAAAAAGAGTGTCAGTGGCAATCCAGAGTGCCAAGATGAAACACCTCAATCTGGGCATGGGAAAACATTATAATTTTATTAAATTTTTATATAAAGATTTTTATATAGATTTTTATAATTTTCTGTGGGCCACAGGTAACACTTCTCTAATGTCACTGCAACTTTCAAAAATTGCAATAATTGCAATGAAAACTGAAGAATTCACTTTCTGGTTTCTCCTTTTCAGTGGACAAGCATATTAGGTTTTTATTTCTAAAACTTCTGTCATGTAGAATTAGTTTTTGAAGACAGACATTGGTCAATAGAGAAATCTTTCCTGTTGCAGGTATGGCAGGATCATGCAAAGAACTGTATGATTTTATCTCCTCCCATTAGCTGCTGTATTGAGGCAAGGGAATGGACTAACTGACCTTTCAAGCTTGCTAGTCTCAGCTCAGAAATCTGTATTTTTTATTATTCTTTTTCTAGTCCTCTGCTCTTGGAGTCATATAGTTACAAAGAAGTTGCTGCCTTCTTTCTTTTTTCATTTAAATGTACACTTTTGGCTCTTTTGATTGTGAAATAAATCTTGAAACGATTTATTGAAGGTGGTTTTTAGGGACAAAGATCAAAAGCCAAATAATAAGAATTTCTTTTTTTTTTTTAAATGTTGTATTTTTGAAGGCAGTCTCTAATTTTCATAATTGAGTGTACAGAGTAGATGACACAGTAATGTGTTTAAAAAGATTTTCTTATCATTTTATCAGTTCTGTTTTCAGAAAAAGGTAGTATTATAAAGTATAAGCGTTAATTAAAAGTCATCTTTTTTTCCACAGTGAGGACTGGGCCAAGATTTGATACAAACTGGACAGTGTAAGAAGCCAGAGGGTGATTTGCACCTTGGGAGGCAGAGCATGTTCAGTACTCCTCTTCTGATGCAGAGAAATAACCAGATCCTGGAAAAGCCAGGAGTGCTATTGTCAAAGTAAAACATATGTCCACAAATGAGATTTATTATCAGCTTGAACCTCTATATTTTCTCTTTTTTCTTTCCCGGTGAAGTTCCCTTCAGGGCCTCTTCCCTCAGATTGTAAATCCATGGATTTTTCTTTCAGACTCAACATATTAGCAATTTCCTACGTATTCCTACAAAGTGTTGATGTTTGGAAAAAACAACAGGCATCAGTACCCAAAAAATTCAAACTTGACATGAACCATAGCTTTCAGTGCATCTTAGATAGTGTTTGTTCTTTGCAGCCCTCTTGGACTTCCAATATCACTTTTGTTACAACTTCTCTCTCCCTGAGCCATGGTAGTTGTTGTTTTTCACTCTTCTTCTGAGATTTTGGGAAAACACACAAAGACCTGATTCTCCCTAGAGGTCTTTTAATTATGCATAGCTCCCTTACTCATGAAAATCCACCTTCTCCTCCATCTCTAAGGAAATTTAATTCCTTTTTTGGGACATCTTCTCTCCTGAAATTAATGCCCTATGTTGTGGCAAATTCATTTTACTTCTCCCTTATCCTAAATAAGAGGAAAGCAACAGTGACCCCCAGGTGGTAAAGTAAAAGCTCAATACATATCAGGCAGCACTCAGAACCCATCCCTGAAGTCCAGCATGATTTTCATGTCGAGGAAGAGAGGTAGATACCAGGAAGATATTTTAACTGTGTTATTAATCAGGCTTTCCTGCATTAATTAGAAAATTAGTATTGTTAGACCCCTAAGACACTAATTTGACCATCAGTAATGCAGGAAGATATGAAGAGCAGCATCACAGCAAACAGGAGTGTCTCTGCACCAAGTTTTTAGGGCCAGAATTGTTGGGGAGCACTGTCAAAATTTCTTCAACAATGGCAAATAAAGGCAAAGCTTCTCCATTAATGGTATTTCTGCCAAATAAAGGCTGCATTCATCAGTCAAAACCCCACCAGGACAGGTGTCCAAGCTCCCTGTCTCAAGGGCTTTTATAGCTGCTGAAGAGAAATAAGCACATCTAAGGTGTGTCACCTAAGCCTCACCATCACAGGCTGACATTTCAAACAGAACAGAGAACACCCTAAAAGAAGACACTTCTTTCTGCAGACCAGGCCAGCTCAGATGTGTCTGTCTGTCCCACAGACCTCAAAAGATGGGGGGTGAATCTCATCCTAAAGTCTTTGCTGATGAAGATAGGTAGAGAGACTGTCTATTTTAAGCAGAGTATATGCATGAAAAGACAGACAAGTCTTTTTGAGTCATTTTTGAGCATTTTGCAATTAACCCTGAAACGCTGATATACTTTGTTGCATCAGGCTTTACAAGGAGTATTCCTATAAATATAGTAAGAAAGCCTTTGGGCACATAGGGATTATTTCAGTTTATTGTTGACAATTCATGAAAGCTCAATGCGCATTTCTTAAAAAAAAATAAATAAAAATCACAGCACCAATTACAACCTTGTACTTAAACTTGTCCTATTGAGTCTTTAACATGAGGCTGGCAGACTTTTACTGTCACCATTGAGCCTCCGTCACATCATAAGAGGAATCCGGAACACTTTTTTCTTGTGAGTGCAAAAAAAAAAAAAAAAAGAAGAAAGGAAAAAAAGAGAAGTTCATCCCATTGCCTTTATTACTTTACCACCATTCAAGTACAATGAGAAAGGCCAAAAAGCTTGCATGACAACCCGAGTGGGTAATACATGAATAGGAAGTCTAGTTTCTTTACTTCTCTATGACAGAGCTGAACAGTAGGCCGGGGAGATTTGGGGCTTTTTTTTCTGTTGGGTTTTTTTCCTTCTTTTTCCTGATTCTATTCTTCTGTATAACTTCTGTCAGAGAAATCAGCCACGAGAACAAAGGTTTGCTACGAGTGTCACTCATTTTGTGCTAACATTTACCAAGAAGTCAAAATTCTACCAGAAGTACACACTCCATATAATAAATATTCGAGACATAAGGTGGGTGTGTACAGCATGCAGTTGTGGTCCCTTTGAGAAGCACAACAAACTCCATAATAATCCCCATACTGTTTTCTTCCCCTCTGATTGCTGTTTTGCTTTTATTCCATAAGTTTTAGCAGTTTTCTCTTTATTCTGAAAGTAGTTTACAAGAGATGGAATTATGCTTTTTTTTTT
>VWZT01016910.1:332742-369387 GCA_013397055.1 Pachycephala philippinensis | reverse complement strand
TAAAGCATTGATTTTAGACAGCTTTTGGCAGTTGCAATGTAACATTTTCTACAGAAAAGCAGGCAACACAACTTATTCTGAACCACAATACCTGTGCCTTGCAAGCAATAAGCCTCTTGGAAAACATCACTGTGTCAAAATGTGGCAAACTGTATGTTGACTTTTGTGATGTAGAAAAACATCCCTCAAGGGCTGGAAAGTCCATGATACCCATTTCAGATCTAATTAGATGATTTGTGATCTAATTCAGACTTGCATTTTAGGTCACTGGGAACATCATATTATCTCCTGTCTAGTTCCACATTTTTTCTACCTATTCGGTTCTCTGTCTATCCTTAGTATAAATGTAAGGATAAATTTATAACTAATTTAGTAATTCTCCAAGTATTTTTGTACACAAATAGATTCTAAACTAAGCTGCACGAGCAGATAAAATAGAATGGTTGTGGGCTTCCCACCCGTCTTTTATTGAACATCATCCATCCAAATGTATTGATGTTTCATACACAAATTTGAGAGAAGTCAGCATTTAAGAAGTTAGTAGGAACAAAATGAGAGGGTTTAACATGGTGGTAGAGACTTCATATACAATATTCAAAATGAACAATTAGGATGGATTTTCTAATCTATAATTGTGATTTCACAGTTGGAGGGCAGCTTGGTAATTTACAGGCAATGCTGTATTTGTGACAGAGTTCTTCTGAAGTAGACATTTAAGTGCAATACTTTCGAAATGAGCAGAGATGTAAGATGTTTTCTTTCCCTCCAGCTTTAAAACAGATTTTAAAGAATTATTGAGAAAATGGCTAGGTACACCTTTTTAAATAACAGAGACTCTGTATCTACAGAGGTAGATACCTGTATCTCTGTAGGTACCTTCTCTCTCTGATTACCTACAATACTAAAATATTGAGCTCTCTTTTCTACTGTGTTTGTGGTGCAAGTTTTTAGGCAGGACACTGAGAATGTTTCATTCTTGGTGATGCTGACCCTCACCTTCTTGATGATCACTTCCAGGTCTGAATAAACATTTGGAGATCTACTGTTGTCTACCAATCTGACTGTAAAATAATCTTGATTGTCAAGTAAATATTTAAAAATCTCGCAGCATCTGATAAAAAGTTTGGACTGAAAATAACTCACAATAATCTCTTTTTATCCAATATTTTAGCGGAAGTGTATTTGTTCATATTTCTGGAGCACTAGTTTTGTTATTCTCCTCAATCTGGTAAAAATCAAATCTTTGTCTTCTTTTTGCAAGGTGACCACCCAAGCACCATGGTGAGAGGGCGAGATGAGCCTCCCTTGCTTCTTGTAGGTGGTGTTTCACTATGTATTAAATAAATATTCAATGAGATAGGAAATGCAAAATAAGACTTGGAGAACCTCATGATTAGGACACTGGTCTGGGAGAAAAGACACTCCTGATGCTGTCTTCAAATACACGTTCTCTTTATGCACAACGGAAATGCAGAAATACGAGAGACTGCCACCAAAAACCAGACAGCATCCATGTCATTGTCTGTCCTGGTGGCTTTAGAGCTTTTTGTAGAAGCACCTCAGGGAGTTTCTTGAAAGTGAAGGATTGAGTGACCTACACACCAGGCTCCTGAAGGGGCTGGGGACACATCAGTCAGAATTTCTCTGAATACATGCTTTCTCTTGTTTTTTTGGGTTTTTTTTTTGTTTGTTTGTTTTTTGTTTTTTGTTTTTTGTTTTTTTTTTTAACATATGCTTCATTCTAAAGCATTTAAATATTTCCCTGAATGTTTTTTGGTATTTCTAAGGTTTGTTTTTGATTTGGAAGCTGAAACCCCCCATGAATCTGGGCTGTAGGCTTCATATCAATTGGACTGAAAAGTCTACCACTTAGATATTTGAGAGGATGAGGCTCCTAACAGAAAACAGTGCTTTTACCAGGATTTTATCTCAGTACTTTCCCAAGAATCTAGTAAGAAGTGTGGATCCTTCCCTCTCTAACCAGCAGTCTCTGATTTCTGCTGTTGCTGCAGGACTCAGCAGATTGGGTTAAATTCAGGCCTCACAGAAATTTTACCACTGACTCCTATAGGAGCAGGGTCTCAGCTTTTGCCTTTCCGCTGCTGTCTGATGGGAAGGGGAAGGGCAGAAAGACAGACACCTCTGAAGGGAAGAAAAGACAACTTCCATACTCTTTTTTCCTTTTTCCCTTTACAGTTTTAAGATACAAGTGATTGACTGCAATATTTTCAAAAAAGAAAAGTACCTCTGTCTCTTGGTTTGCGATTTCGCCAGAAATAGGACTGTCAATACATTTTAGCCTGTGGAAAAAGCTACAGAGCAAAATGTGAATACGCATAAACTTGTAATTTTCCTTTAAAAATGTGGAAAACACCCAAATCTTGTGTTTGGCTTTGAAAAAATTGTGAATTACGTGATTGTGAATTCTCACAGGGAGGGGGAAGAGAAAAAAAACAAACGAGAAGAATTTGATAGGTCCAGCTTTTGTATGCAACTATTTGTAGCACTCTAGTGGTGACCCCAGACCAGTTTCACAGCTGTAACAAATACTTGCTGTTCTTGGGTTCCATTTTGTGAATTCCTGTTCTGTCTCCAATGGACCAGAGCATTTCAGGGTATGCTATCTCAGAGATAACTCGCATGTAAGTTCTATCTACATCTGGGTGGAAATATAAACTTCCAAATCCCGTGAAGAAACACAATGTATGGGATCAGAAGCATCAGAGTGCCCGTAGTAGGACTGTTTGGAAACTGGAATGTGGTTGAAGCATCATCTGGACTTTTCTTTGGGGTTGTCTATCCAGTTAGATAGATTTCTAATAATTTTACAACACTGGAAAAAAGGGTATTCTATTCTTATTGAGAAAAGAAAATGTTTAAGAGTTGATTTTATTTGGTTTTCAGTCTTATTTGGTCTAATAAACTAAAACAGTAGCATAAACAGGAGCAAAGGAAGGGGACTGGAGGACTAGTGACTTTGAAAGACATGTTGTGCTCTCTTCAGAGAGAGCTTAGAGGCAGCACAGAAATACAGAGCTGGCTCCCTCAGCAGCTTGGCACATCCTGTGGTGTATATCCACACACATTAAAATGCACTCGCTCTCGGAACGGGCTTTCTCCACTCCCTCTACCCTGCTCCCCTCCCCGTCCTGCGCCGCCTAACAAAAGATTTTCAACAAAAGAAATTCTTCCTCGTTTGTAAAACAGTTGTGTAAAACTTGGACTGTAAAGCCACAGTTGACTGCTTTAATGTGGAACAGTTGGGAGGGTGGGGAATCGCTGGCAGGTTGGGACAGGACACAGCCATGGTGCCCCTATTCTGTCGGGGCTCTACTTAGTCACACCACCTGCTCCCCCTATTCTTTCAGAGGCAAACCCGTCCTGACAGTATGAACAGACGGATGTTTAGCCTCAATACCTTGGACACACTGCACCAGACGGAGCAAGGGGAGTTAAGAAAAGATAAATTAAGTGATCAATAAAGATAAGGGACCTGTTTAGCAGTAAATGGTGGGGACACAGCAGACAGAACAAGGGTGAACGTGTGTTAAATAATGCAAGTGTGTCTGTGGGCACACACAGGCTCCCCAATATAAGCCTCTTCCAGAGTCAGCAATGCTGTCTGGTAGTACTTGGCTGGAGGGTGAGGAAGGGGAAGAGAAAGGGGGCTGTGTCCTGGGCTGAGTCAGTGACCTATTTGCACCTCCCACCTTTGTGACAGCCGGGAAAGAACAGTAAGGAGCAATGAAGTTCTGATAGAGAATCAGTAACTGTGCTTTTACAGTTGACTGACAGTTAAGGGATCCAAAAATGTGGACTTATTTTAACTGGCTATCACAGCCAGGAACAATCTTCTGTTCTGTCTTTTTGCCTAGTATAGCAAAGGTCTTGATTTCAGGTTCAAGCTTCTAACCCTTTCTCTTCAAGAAGAAGATCTAAAAATCAACTTACAGTCACTTCCCATGACAATTGACCTGTTGACAGTTACAAAAGATGCCACTGATAAAAACAATCATGCACAGCTCAAATGAGTTAGTTTTCAACATGAGCATGTCTCTGTCTCTTCTCTAATGTCCAAAAAAGGATGTGCTTTTCTCTGTGAAAGACTCAGGGTTGATGCAATTAAACTCATACTGCCATATAAGTGATGGTGTTTCTTATTGTGCTGCAGCTACTCTGTGGTAGCAACTACTCTGTGTTTAGCCAGGGGGAACCCTGGAGCAAGCACAGGCACGGGGAAGGTGATACCATGTGTTGTGAGTTTATAACTTTGCCAAGGTGCCTTGTTCTTGTGCTTAGGCCACCAGTATCCCCCACTCACTCAGGAAATTGCACTTTAAGTACTGCTGATCTTAGACTAGTCATTTGGTTAGTAGGGACCTACAACAATCATGTAGTACAACTTCCTATCAGCAAGCAACATGGTCGCTGGACTGGACCTTGTGGCACTCTCAGCTCTCACATTATGGTTCAAAACCCAAGGAATAAACCCCAGTCCATTAAGGTGATCAACCTTCTTTTCTGCTCATTGCTGTCCCAGTATGATCAAAGACATTGTAATTCTATTAAAATAGATGACTGCCAGATGACATTAAATTTGTTTTCCTATTGCATAGGTCCCATGGCCTATTTAGCTCCCATCCTTTCCATTATTTTATCTGTATACTTGTTGGGTAATGCTGAAACAATGATGTTGTAGAATAAATAGTAAAATGCTGGGAGTTTTTCAGGTGTCACTCACCAAAACGTCCCGGGATGTGAAAACTGAGTTGTAGTGGTACAATGGGGCACAGAATCTATTTCCACCTTATAAAGGTATATTTAAGTCTATTCATTTTCCCTGGCAGAATAAAATGCAGACCCCTACAAGACACTGTTGGGTAGGCAAAAGGGACAGGGAGATACAGTCAATTCAAAAAATTTAATCAGCCTTGGAGACTTGGTGATGGCTTGTAAGTGCAGCTGAGGCTCAGCTGTTCTCTCAAGTGTCATCCTGAAGTGACACTTAGGTTTTCATTTCAGAGCTGAAATGTTTCTCACTGAGTATCCTCCACAGATGATCCCGTGCAGCTGTGGGGACTTGGGCAACGGGAATCCATTTCCTGAGGGGAGAGGTGCCAGCACAGCTGCATGGAGACAACTGTTAGGGCGGGTGGTTCTCATCACTGGGAAGATGGAATTGTCCTCCACAAACCATCCCAGCATTTCAGGCCACAGCAAGTCCCAGGCAGCAAGTGACAGGACAAGAAGAAAGGGCCACAAGTTGCACCAGGAGATTTACTTTGGATATTAGGAAATATCTCTACTGAAAGGGTTGTCAAGCCCTGGTACATAGGCTGTCCAGGGAAGTGGTGGAGTCACCATCTCTGAAAGTGTCCAAAAAATGAGCAGACATGGGCATGTGGGGACATGGTTTCATGGTGGGCTTGGCAGTGCTGGCTGAATGGTTGGACTCAATGGTCTTAGACAGTTTTTCCAACCTAACTGATTCTGTGATTCACAAAAACCCCCACAAGTCTGTGGCAGTACTAGTTAGCCCAAACTGGGAAGTTTCCTGTGCTCCAGGTAGTGCTGCTGCAGCCTTTCTCTGATGGCCACATCTTGTGACACAGGCTCCAGTGAGACCTCACTGCTTAAAGGCTCTCATCAGGAGGATCCCTTTATTTTTGCTGTACAGTGGTTTTACTGATCATGAGAATTCCAATATAAAGATGGAAAATGAAGACAACCTGGGTAATGAGCTTTCTGCCCATTTTAGATGTGAGCCACAGGCTCTGTAAGGATACCTGGTTATACACAACATGGAAAGCTGGATAAATGTTTGGAATCACTCCAACAACTGTGAGAGCCGGTGGTTCTGGACCAGCGTCCTAGATGCTCATTCTTTGTTCTTGCACAGATAAATTTTTTTTTTATTTCCCCCTTAATGAGGCAGTGGAGCTTTCTTTCAAGGTGTTTCTTGGCTGCCCAGAATCCCAGGGTTCAGCTGTGCTTTTGGAATCCTAGGCTGGATTTTGTAATAGTATTTCCCCTCTTGTATTTTTAATGGGTTTTTGGGGGGTTGGTGGTAGAGGGAGAAGGTGTGAAACAGAGTAGGCCCGAGGGAAAGAATGGCTTCTTGCAGTGTTAACTCCCTGTGCCATGTCACAGTAGTGTTGGACATGGGATGTTGATGCTGACTAGAAACAAAATAAATTGTCAAAGATGGCAGAAATTAAAATTATTAGCAAATATCTTAGTGCAAAATGTTTCCACTTTAAAAAGTGAGTTCCCATCTTCATATACGAAAGTTTGAAGTGAGGAGAAAAACAACCCACTGCCCTCATTCTGTACTTCATTCTCTCATTATTCACAAGTAACAGAACAGACAAAGAGAAGACATCTCTGTGAGAGTCAGGCCCTTCTCTTGGTTTATGAATTGCACCTTGTTAAGCACAAGCATGCAGTGAAGATTTTTTGGTTCCCAGCAGCGCTGTTGAGATGTCTGCAAGTATGCTAAATAAAAGTGGTAGGAGAAGGTTCTGTGCAGGCAGTACATTGACAGTGCTGGGATGAATGTGGGTTGGCTGAACACTATAATTTTATTAGGATGTGATCCTTGTGGATACAGAGGGATTTCAGCAGCAGGCAACTGCTGTCTGCTTCGTGCAGAAAGAACAGAGTCTAACCACATACCCACAAACTCCATAAAACAGATCCCTGCTTTGGTAATTACCTTGAAACATCCTGTGATTAATGGTTTTTATCTGTGGGATTATCATTCATGATGAGCCTGGCAATAAAGCTGTTTATTTTTATGAGATACTTTACAAATCCGACTCCAAGAACAGCACGACGCATTAGTGTTGGTACATCAGCTAAATGTGCGTGCAGCACCATAAGATGATTCAAACAAACAACTGGGAGCATTATTATGTGCTCTGGAATTTACCACAGTGCAGCCAGAGCATGATTCATTTGGCAGCCTTCTACAGCTTAGTATGGTCATTTTAGAAAACTATTGGTCTTTTTTCATGGAGAGTCAGCTTGACAGTGAGATGCATCCCACAAATAAAGTGTGTGATTAACAACAACAACAACAATCATCATCATCTACTCCAAAGACATCGTGAATTCTTAACTAAAACATATTGAATTGCAGAGGTGCTGAACTCCCTTCACTTTGGGGCACAAAACCACCTTTGTTTTCCCCAAAGTAATTTAATTTATTTAAGTGGTTTATTTTCCTGGATTCTATGAAGTGTGCATTCTGGATTTCAGTTTTTATTTTCTGGAAAGGCACATCCATAGCAGAGCCTGAAGGATTTCCTCCAGTGAGAGGACCACAAGAACCCCTCTATCCTCTACAAAAAATATCCTGTTCCTTAGTTTGTTTCTGAAGTTGCTACGCACTTCTGTATTTATCTCTCTCTCTCTCTCACAGCTTGCTGATTTAATTCTTCTTTCTACCACCTCAAAGACAACAGCCCAGGTTGGAAGGGACCTTAAAAGGTCCTGTGGTGCAACCAAAGGAAAGGGAACATAGTGGTACCCGATATTTCATGTCCTGCAGTATAATCAGCTGTAATTTAAGAGGTTACGTTACACCACTAAGAGATAAATAATACCAGGTGGGATTTGGTAGGCAACACTTTCTAAAAACACAGGTGGTTATTTCATACTCTCTCTTTTTTTGTCTAATCCAATATCAACATATCACCAACCCAATGTTCTGACTGGCTTGTTCACAACATCACTTCTCTTGCATGAAGCTATTTAGACAGTAATTTGCAGTAAGTGGTGAAAACATACCTGTGTCCTTGCTCTTATATGAAGAAATAAGATAGCTATTTTTAGATAAAAGCCCCAAAGGAATTCTATGATTTCCTAAATTATTTCCTACTTCAATACAGGAACGTCAGTCGGGAAAGGCTAACTTGAACCACAGAATCTGGCTGTCAAAGGAAATCCTGTTTTGTAGCTCTTCCCATTTTGCAGCAGACACATGATGTGTCTGACTCTCCAGGATTGCACTCATAGCCCAACTGACTCACAAAGCATTTACCTTTCCAGTGTCCATTCTTTCCTGGCAGCAAATCCAGGGCTGGGTCTATGTTTTAAAGCCCAACACAAAAATAATCTGAATTAAAAGCATCCTTTCCTTGGGAGGAATGAGAGGTAGCTGGGGAATTTCTGCTGCCTGAAGGCAGGACTTGAGATGATTTCACGAGCACAGGCTCAGACAGAGCACATAAGGAGCTGTTGGAACACACACAGTTCACCTCAGAACAGCCTCATTCCTCTTTGTCACTTGTCCTGGCTGAACCTGAGTGTCTGGAAATGATAGTTAGACAAGCCTGTGCTGTCCTTTCAGCAGTGGGTTAACAACCACTCCAGTTTCATTAATCATCCACAGAGCATGGCAGGACCTGATTTCTCATAGCCCTGAGCTTAGGTCAGGTGTTTTAAGCAGCATTACCCTGCAAACCAAACTGATGTTGTCAGAACTGCTACAGAGGGCTCAGCTCCTGCAGGAAGGAGGGAAAGAATAAAGGAAACGAAGGGCTTTGTCATCAGGACAGGAAAGTGGTTGCTTGCACAAGGTGGTGGTACCCTGTGTAGCTTCCCGAAATGCCCACAAGGACAATCACAGCCTGAACTCTCTGTTCTTGGCAGGGATGAGTGGCTGTCACAAATGAGGAGTAGGTAAAGACATCAGGAGTTGCTTGTTTCTTAAAACAGGGGGGGGATGGGGCATTCTAGACACGTTGTAGGGTACCTAGATGAGGACATTTCTTCAGTAATTTTTTTTAGTGGGGCAAAAACAGGACCACAATTTTTGTAGATTTTTATTTTGTCTCTTGGCTGCTATCAACGCTGTTTTAAATGATAAATGGACAGAGCAGGAGTCCTTGTTTAAGAAGGAATATTCTAAGTGATGTGGTTTTAACCCACTGGTGGCAGTGGAGGTCAATGAGGGCAGAAACTCAGCCCCTTGGACTCCGTGAATCTTGAACTGTCAGCACCATCTCACACATCCAGTTTAGGAGTGTTTGAATCTGAGGGTTCAGCTTGGCTCTGGGAATAGTAGGCTCTGCAGCTTCTGTGTTGTGCTGTCACCCAAAGGTGATAGAGTCAGTGCATGCCTGGTTTATGGCACCTCCCAGAGAATGCTTCCTGTGCACTCAGGCATGTGGTTTGTGCCTGTCCTCATCTTCTGATGACCTGAGGGAAAGAAGCTGCAAAGCTGCTGTGGATGTGTACCTTCTCATTCCCTCGAGCTGCCCCATCTGGTCAGCTCACAAGCCTGGATAATACAGGGGTGGACGGAATTGAGGGGGAAATGTTGGTCTGTCTAGAATTTAAACATTCTCCTTTACGTCCACTTTAAAATAGAGAAGAGTCTTCTTGCTTTGTGAAATTCAGGCAATAAATGATCATAGAATCATTCCAATAGACATTGATTTACACGGAATCAGTAATACAGATTCAATCACTACCTAATAAAGAGGGTCTGTGTCATCATAGTTCCATGGTGATAAAACTATTCCAATGAGGAAATCCTGGAGTAACGCAAGGACAGATCACACATTATCCTTAATGTTGTATTGCTACTGTGCATTCGTTGGTTCTAAAGTTTAGCCATAAATATCGGAATATTTTCAGTTTTCTCACATTGCCAAAGGAATTTTTTGTCTCTCTTATTCCAAAAAACAACTGTCATTGTTTAGGATAAAAACATTAAATAAAAAGGTGGTATAAAACAAACTACCAAACTTCAGGGAGGTGTAATTAACAGAATGATGATGTTAAGTTTTGGAGATGAAAAGACTTTTTAAAACGAGAAAAGAAATGCTGCCTCTGGGCTATTGTTATTATTATATTTGAATAGCCCCATCTTCCCTGTGCCCCACAGTTTCATTCACATAGTAATTTTGCAAAGTTTTAGCTATCCTGAACAAAAGAAAGCATCCTCCAAATCATTGTGGAAATGATGTGGCAATGTTAAATGTTTAAATTGTTCTCTCCATTTAATTAATGTCTGTTAATAATGTCTACTGCACGTAACTTGTGCCTTCCCACCCCGCCAAGACTATCACTGCACCAGGCTTCCCTGAGCTATTTAGTGGCTTTCTTCCTGTTGAGGCTGAAGGTGCATTATTGCCACTATGGGAGAGACAGGCTTGCAAATTTTTTTTTGTACATCATCGGTCACACAAAGTGATTACTCCAGCTGTACAAATAATGTAGGAAATGGATTTTTTTTGCATTAGAATTATGCAAGCCCAGCAAATAATCCCAACAATTGCTTCTTAAGTCAGTGAAATTTTAAGCCATTCAGTTTACTTGTAAGGAGCTCACGGCTTCTTTGATGATGGGGTTTGTTAAGCCCAAATGTGGAGAACTAATAAAATAATAAAAAGGCTCCAGAGGTGTTTATAGATTTCAATTATCTCTTACTTTCTCTCCCAGGATTGGGCTGGGCAGGATTGTGCTGCCCTCAAGTAGCACTTGAGTCTAGGCTGCGTTTTATGCTGGCTGTCTCTGAGGTTTCTCCTTTGTGGCTGAATCGCCTTAGTGTGGGCAGTGTACAGAGGTGCTAAGGGCTCGCCCAGACAAAGCACCGGGCTGCACAAAAGCAAGGGAGCAAAAGGAAGCAAAATTGAATCTCTAGCACCCAGCTCCTGGGCAAACAGACAAAACTAATGGATCCACTCTTGCTCCTCCCATCCAATTACTGTGATCCAGTAGAGAGAATATGGCAACATCGGTTCACACAAACTCTAATACTCTTAATCCCTTCCATACATATAAACCTCACATTCAGCACCGTTACTTCATTATCGAGCCACCCAGGCAGCCGGAGCGTTGGAATGGACCCACCGGCTGCAAAAACCTGCCTCCTTCAGGTTTTAATCAGCTAATGAGGGATATGCAAATGACGAGCTTATGGGATTATGCCTTGTCTAACAGCAGTGCTCCTCGCAGCGATGCAGTACTAATACAGGTGTTAGTAAACTGGTTA
The DNA here is from genome assembly GCA_013397055.1 of Pachycephala philippinensis. NCBI lineage: Eukaryota > Metazoa > Chordata > Aves > Passeriformes > Pachycephala > Pachycephala philippinensis. The sequence goes on along the minus strand of VWZT01016910.1, from coordinate 358,382 downwards.
TTAGGCGCTGCCTAATTTAGGCCCATTCACGCTGGGATTGTGCTGGCAGCCCTGCCATTTGTACGGGTGTTTGTGGCCCAGTAGGACATCTATTAGGGCTGTGGTGGGTCCCAGGCAAACCCCTCGCTGCTCGATATGAAGTTAATAAATCCGGTTGGTTTGGTCTTTAGCCATACACAACAACCCGGGACTGACATGGGGATTTCCCCCTCCACCCCAGCTGCCTGGGAAATTTCCACAGGAGGGCAAAGGGGAAGTTTAATTAACAGTTACTTAACATTTATATGAACTTCTCACATGCTTTTGAATAAAATGTAAAGCACAGAGTATGATTAACCTATATTTTCCCTTGGTCACAACCAGCCAACTCTCTCTTCCATGAAAGAACATGCAGCCCAGAAATATACAGTGAGAACAAAACACACTGTGTCTGGGGATGAGCCATCTCTCTGGGGTTTTGGCTGTTTCTGTTGTTCAGTACATCCTTCTGCTGTTTAATTTTGCTTATTCAGTGATATTTCTTAAAAAAGTTCCTTCACTGTGCAAGCAATTCTGCATTGCAGTGCGTTTACTCACCGGGTCAGTGGAGAAAAGTGGAGTGACACCAGTAAAGTATTCCCAGACCAGAGCACACGATGGGAACACTTCGTTAGCTGATACCCTGCTACCTGGTTGTCTAAAATTTCCTAAAGTATACTCATTACGTAAACAGCAAATATTCCATACACATAAATAAAAGTGCCAAGCCTATAGCAATTTTCATTATTTCCCCAAAAGACTTTGGTGGAAACTAAGATATGACTAGCATTTATTTTCAAAGATCTCCACTTCCATGTAGGAGGGACAGAGAACATAGTAGAAATCTACAAGGACATCATCTGAGAAGTGCCAAAATTAATTAGAAGATGCCCAATGAGTTAACAATTTTATCTCTTCCAGTCAGCAGAGGAAAGGTTGTGTTTTGAAGTAAATCTCAGTTTAAGACCACTTTGAGGGTTTTGCCAAAAAAAGACGTGATGTTGTGGGGTTTTTTTTTATTACAATAGTAATACCTTCACCTGTACTGTTCTTCATTTAAATACTATTTAAAATTGAAGGACCTCATTAAAGTATTGAACTGCTCCAGTAAAAGCCAGAAATTCAGGGGCACAGGTAGCTTTTAACGAGTTCAAAGGTTTGATTTCATCTTTCAATCGATTAAGTTGGAATTGTCATCTTCTACATGGGGAGGCTGAGACAAAGGTTTAAAGGGCAAAGTATTCAAAAGTGAGTCCACGAATGTCAATAAGCAAAGCCTCTTAGGTTTAATGCACACATAACCATTGTTCTCTGTTTGCTCTGACTGACCCTAACTAAATGTGTATCTTTAGGGCAAAGTTCTTTGCTGAACTTCTCTTGTGCCTTTCACTCTCAGATGTGTGAAAATCAAATAGGGGTCCAAAATTTGAAAATTCAGATCACTGATCAACCTCTTGAATCTAAGGGTTCTAGATAAATGAGGTTGGCTCATCTGCTCATACTCATCTGTATGAAGATTGCCGTGCTCTCCTGCTCTGCAAACTATAACATGAGGTGTTCTGTGGACACTGTCTTGTCCACCTTTTGCTTGGGATAACCTGTTGCTGTGTGTAACGAATTTGCCCATGGCATACTGGATCTTGTAAAAGCTAAAAAGCACTGAGTAACGGATGGGGAAAAGCCAGACATAATGGAATGGTTTAAATGGAACACGTATTTTTGGTTTATCTATCATTCTGTCATCCTGCTCCTTGTCTGCCTCTAAAATAACCTGGAGGATGTGATCAGGAGAATGTGGATTGTGTTGATTAGGCCCAGTGGAGCAGTGATGATGGAATGTCATTCTGCTATTTATAGATAACAAAAGGATCACTGTCTATCCTTACACTTTGTATCTGCATGTTGTTGCTTCGGATACTGAGAAGGTGAGGAAAGTTTACCAAGTCTGGACCTATTCAAAATCCCAGAAGCCAGAATCCCTGAATGTTTACAAAGAACATAAATCCCCAGAAAGATTAAGAAATTCTTTGGAACAATGGAAAAAGATATTTTTTCTTTTAATATTTCAGTTATCAGCAGCACCTCCTGATGCTGATAGTTCTGTTTTAGTTGAGAGCGGAGAAGGTGAAGGATATTAAATTTCTGAAACGCATCATATCTAAGTGAAAAGACATGGTAGGAAAAAAGCCTACTTGCACTTGGACAGACCATATCAGAAATATTTTAAAACATTAAAGAAACATTTGATTAATTAACAGCATTGGTAGTAGTTGCCATGAGTGGGAGCAAAAGAATTGTTTCTAAGAGCATAGTTACACAATAAATTTTCTGTATGTCTTTTTTATCTCTTGCCTTTCTTTTTTTCTTTAACACGCAGATGATTACTTCTGGCACCTTGAGGAGGGTGCATGCTGCATCCAAGGAAAAGGTTGCAGCTTCATTGGTTAAGAAAGTATAACAATGCAGTGTTCAAAAATGAATGCATGTGTGAAAAAGTGTCTATGCTCCAGTGGAGAGAAACACACGGGCTATGAGAATGAATACGTGTTGGGGGATGAAACAGTGACAGTAAATATTAAATTAAATTTAATTAAATTAAGAATCCACTCATGCTGGTTACCACTGGATGACAGAACCAGCTGCCAGGTGATGTGCTGTCAGCAGTGCACTCAGGCAGCTGCCTGTCTTGCATCCCAGAAGGGTAATTCTCAGAGGCTGGAAGAGAAAGGAGTGCATGCCTTTGCTTCTGTCCAGGGACTATCAGCCCCTAGCACCAGTTTAATTTCCCAGGTAATGTTCATTCGTCTCTTGGAAATGAATCCTTCAAATGCTAAGCATCTTTGACTTCCACACAGGTTGTAATCAAAGGACAAGTGATACTGCAACTTCAAGAATTCAACTTAAACCTGCTTTATTGCAAATGCTCTTTGAAATCTACTTCTTTGGCTCTGAAATGGAAATGGCACAATGATATTGCCAGGATTCATAACAGTTTTAGTTTAAAGAGCATCCTCTTCTAGATTTCAGGAAAATATGTTTTTCAGCCTGATGTTTTACTTAATATTTTTGCCAATAAAAGTTGGGAGTTTGATGAATCATACATCTGTTTTGAGGAACTCACTATAAAACATTTATTTCCCACTTATGCAGACTAAATAATAATTAAAACCAAACACAAACTGCCCTTGTAAACAAAACACAGAACATTTTATGAATCAGACTCCCTGAGAGTTTCAGCTTGAGTTTCAGGTGCTGGGATATGTCCTACAGCTGCAAGAAATCTAATCTAGCAGCGTAATCTAATCTGGGACCTATCTGCATGTAAATAATTTTAAAATTACTTCATAGAAACAAACATATTCATTGAAAAAGGAATCCCTTTTTGCCCTCCTTTACTTTGAAGATAGTCCTTCACCATGCTAAACAGAATATATTATTCCCAGCCTATCAGAACTATCTTTAAGAATGTTGTGGGACCATCAGCAAGGAATTCTATGCTGCTTAAAGAAATCCTCTGTTCTGCTCACTAACTCAGTAAAATAATTCAGACAAGAAGAGATGCCTAATCAAGATAACTTTGGAGATTCAGATTACGAATTTAGCCTGAGCAACTGAGTTTTGTCCTGACCTGTGTCTCACGGCGTGGCCCATAAGCAGGTGAGAGAGGGGCTAGGAGCAGCGTCCCTGCTCTGGGACCTTCTACATTTGCATCCACCCCACCGTGCCTTGGCCTCTCTCAATGTTGTGGCTTCTTATTCAAGCAAGTTTCCATATCTGGCTGCAACAGTCACATTCTATACATTTGTTCTAGATGGTCATTTTCTATTACATAAAATTTTTATGGCATCTGTCTGGAATATAGATTTTCCTTTCCAGTGGCATGCACAAGGCAGGTCTATACCAAGCTTTTCACTTTTCCCAGTGGATGATTTCTGGTCCCTTGGGATAACTCTATTATCAGAAAGATCAGTTGTCAAAACCAGCTTATGTACCCCATCCCAGGGAAAGTAAATACTGCTTCTTTCTTAGGTACTTCTGAATCCTAAATTGTGTGCAACCTTTTCTGGAAAGAATTCTCAGTTCTCTCACTGCTAAATGGGATTGCAAAATGGGAAAAAAATGCACCGTGGAAAGTAAGATTGTTAAAATTCTTTTTTAAGGAGTTATTTGCAAATGCAAAAATATGTGAGAAAATTACGTCCAAAAGCTACCTTCAGAAAATCCCGAGGTCAAACAGCTTTAATGCTACTCCTTGTGTATTTTTACAATGAGAATTTTAAGCGGATTCCTCCTGCATGGCAGTACACAGGGTTAAAGGTTAACAACTGACCAATTCCTTGGACAAGGTGTTATTCAAAATCAGGTACTTAAGACATTTGCTAGAGGACTTAGCCATTATGGCTGTTTGGAATCAGTGCATTTTCCAGCAGGGAAAGTATTTAGGAGAACAAAAAGAGTGTGGAGACAGGGAATTCCAGAAAGCCTGTCACCATATAAACTAAAAACTACCATTAGAAGCCGAGGTCTCTTTAGAAAAATCTGACAGTATCCAAATAGGTTGTGTGGAAATCATGGTCACCAGAAAGAGACGAGAGCATTCTCCACAAATACTTTAGCTTGGCTCTATTTAAGCTCTGTATTCAATGTACACATGAGTTTTCTCTTCCCATGTTGCTTTCCTTTGATGTAGTTATGCCTCTCAAGATCACTCTGACTTCTTTTTTTTAAGAGCTTGTAAAGTAAGTGGTAATTTTACAGTCAGCTCTGAATCAAAGGGAAAAGCTGTTGGAGGTTTCTGATCTTGCAGTGTTCAGAGCAATATCTCGTTAGGGATTGGAGTTTACTTGGTGGAAACCTGAAATAATAAAAAGTCTCGAAGTTATATTGTCCTGTTTCGGAGAAGAGTTTGTAATGTAGGTGGCCAGAGATATTCTTACTGTTTAAGCAATGAGCTATTGGATCTCGTTTTAATCTGGGTTGCAGGGCTTCTTCTCTAATTTTTGTTTTGTGTACCTGGATCTTTTGGGGTTTTGAGAGGTTGGCTGTTAGGGACAACACAGCTGTTTCCTTTGTTGGATATGAAAAAGTCCACAGTGGTTTTGAACAGGGTTTAGGGGAGAAAAGAAGGCACTTACACGGCCTTAAAGGACCACTACAGCTCTCAGGACTAAAACTCTGTGCCTGCATAAAAGTGAATATACTTTAAGAAATAAGTTTACAAAAATGTCACTATTGAATTCCACAGCTGTCGTGAGGGGGAAGATGCTCATTCCACCTTGCACTAAAACACTGGTTTGATTCAGGACATTGAACAGCTGCTGTGCTACCGCTGCAGTGTGGCTTTTCCATGGCAGATCTATGCTATAGCCTCACCGTGTGTAAAACAGCTTTCAGCTACAAGGCAATCGTGAGGTTTAAATCAAAGGCATCATGTTTGAAAGGAAGAATAGGAAGTGTTATATTTAGATATATTTGGAGAAAGCAATATCAGACAGCAATGCAACGTATATATTTTGAAGAGCTGAATTTAGAAATGGGTCCTTTAGTGTGCTTTCTTTAACACAGACGTTCATATTCAGAGGGATTCTGAAACCCCAATCAAAACAGCTGTGTCTCCAAAAAGAATGTAAGAAGACTTGAGCTTCAAGCATGATTCAAAGACTAAGCGAACAACTACAGCCTTGTATAGTTTTCAAAATATTTTAATCTTTTTTTTTTAATCTCAGACTCTTCTCATTGTGGAAATAAATTTCTCAATGCACATTTCAATGAGATTCTTTTAACCTGTTTATCTCTTCTGACTGCAGATATGAAAAAAGTTATTAGAATACCAGTCTTAGATATGAGATTTAGGAGCTGGTATTGTCTCACTGGATATTAGTAGCCTTTGGTTCCATCCAATCTTGATATACATTTTGAAAAGAATAATATCTAAAAAGCCAGAGTGATTGGTTAAAAGAATGTATTCATGGGAGCACGTGAAATGATGTTTAGCTTCATTTGCTCAAAAATATTTTGCAGAACAGGATATTCAAACAAAAAAAAAAAAAAGAAAGGAAAAAGCAGAAATCGAATCTATCCAGTCATATATGTATAGCTCTATCTCAAATCAGTGCTGAGGCCAGGAACAATAGTTGGATTTTACAATCTGTAACACACTCCTTGTCTAAACAGTTATTAATGGTGCTGAATAAGATGAGTGTGCCCAGTCTAACCAAACACAGCAGAACAAGTAGGGGGAATGTATGTGGAGAAAAGATAAAAAGAACCTGCATCTAACAAGTATAAATGCTTTTAACCTATGAAATAGGACCCAGGTCCAGCTCCCCAAATTGGAATGACAATTTGGACTCCATCATGTAAAAGCTTTTTATTCATTGTTATAATTACTTGTAATTTGGTTGAGATTTACCTTGTTTTTCTAGAGAATGATTTCTAAAGAACAACCATCTGTAGGATGAGGAATTAGAAACAGAGTTTTTAATCTCATTTTACTACTTGAGTTATGAAGATAATTTTGTGGGAATTGGGGCTGCTAGTAAAGCCTGGCAAGACTGGGTTAACCAGAATTTCTTACAAAATGTGGCTAAGATTGTAAAAGATCTGTTTGTCATCTGTTGCAGGGGATGAATGCTCCTGGGTTGGTGGTTTTGCCGTTGACTACATAATGTGTGGGAATAATTTTTACTCAAGTGCTGCTATTCCAGCCTAACTGAGGTTTTAGCTAAAGCACGTGAATTACAGCAATTGTGATGACTTCTTACAGGAGAAGACCTGGCTCCATGAGAAAGCAGGATTGGACCACTTTTATTTGTCATGCAATATATTTCATTTTCCAATGAGAGAGCAAGTTGTGGGGCAGGAGAGTGTGGCAGGGGAAGGGGATGGTGAAATGGTGGATTTGCAAAGGGAGTGATGCCTCCCATTGCCAGCTGCAGGGAAGAGGGAGGTAACACATTCAGCCCCCAAATGTGTTAGATTATTTGGGTGTGTATCAACTAAACCTTTATTCCACTGATTGAATGGATGCCTTCCCAGATGAACCACTCCTCGCTTTTGTGTCTTCATGGTCATGGATAAGTAAGGCAGAAACAATTTCCCATGTGGAGAAGACAAACTAACAAAAACCAAGAATTATGTCCCTGATCGCATCTGAGTGAGACTTGGGTATCACTTCCTTCAGGAGAAATCTCTGGGTTTTAATTGTGTGAATATCCAAGATTCAGGATTTAGCTCTCCTTCAGATCATCCATGCAGCCACACATTTATGTTTCAAGAGTGAAGGGGAGGAAGTGGTCTGTACTATCCCAGCTCTGTCAGGGGCAGTTTGGGCCTCACCTCATTAAGATGTCTGTTGTTCTAAGGCACAGAAAGTGGCTTTTCTCTTACTCTGTCACTTCAATCTGAACAACACACAAGAAGAAGCCCCACATCCACTTTGCAGGGATGGTTTAGGCATTATTATAGCTGTGGAGGCAAAATCGCCAGCCTAAATATCAAAATCAGATAAGAAAAGATAAGAAATCTTATTTGACATACAAGTGTTTCCATGACCTCTTCTAAACTCCCACTGGCGTTTTAAACTGCTTAAATACCTTAAAAATTTGAGTAAGAGCCCAGATCCTACTCCTTTGGTCATTGACATTGCTTTCAAAAGACTTGTTGTGAGAAGAAATGGGAGCCGTTGTTTGTGGAGCTAGGGCCAAATCTTGAAATGGCTGGGCCAGACACCACACAGCCTGTGCAAGTTCTGCCTCTGCAGTCAGTTGATGCCTAAAGAGGCCAACCTAGAAACAGACACTAGACAGGAGTAAGGGAATAAAGGTGGATATTTATTTGAAAGGCCTTCAGAGGTTCACCCTGGGCAGGCCAAAGGCTGCACCCAAGATGGACCCCGAGTCACGAGTTCTTCACACTTTTATAGGTTTGGTCCATTTGCATTTCACCCCGNTTACACACTGGGAATACAGAATTTGAAAAATATAAAAGTTAAAACCTAAGGCATCAGCGATGACCTGCTCCATCACTCTGGGCTTCCCTCTGAGCCCTCTCCAGCCCTCAGCATATTGTCTTTGCCCAGAAAATGATGTATTTCCAATTGTGCTTATTATCAATGCCATAATAAAACATTTATTTAAGACTATTCTTATGAGAAAGTGTGTTAATTTTTTTATTGAAAGAAGTGAAATTAATAAAGCAAAGTCAGTTTTCACCAGTTGGGTCTGGCAGGTATTTTGCCTACTTTCTCCATTGTTCTTACACATTATGAGAGGTATTAAATCAAATTGGGGATTTTTTTCCTCGTTCAGCTCCCCTGCTCCCTGACACAGCTACTAAAATTATGTATTCTTTACTGCTTTCTAAGAAGATTACTAAGCCAGCTGACCCAAACAGTAGTGGCACCAATTAGACATCATTCAAAATTAATAACCACTACGATGATAACAAATCAAAAGATTGATTCTTCTGATGGGAGAATCATTTTAATTAATTTAATCCTTGTTGAAAGATCAGCTGTGCACAGTCCTGCTCACCAGTGGGGCCCATTTGTCCCTGTCTGTCTCCGTCACCTAAAGCCAGTGAATATGATCGGTAGCCAGCACTTAGGGAACAATAAGAAACAGATTGTACTGTCAGGCTTCATTAAAGATCATCATTAGTATTCCAATTTGGAAACAGTCAATCTATCCTAACCTTTTACCAATTCTTTTCAGCTGCTTTTGTGAAGTTTGGTTCAGCTGCTAAATGTGAAAACGCTGCAGAGGCTTTTTTAAAACAACAAGTTGGGTCTGGCTGATGCCTGTCAGGCTGCAGCTTAGGGACAAAGCTCGGGGGAAATACGGGTTATGCAACCGGGCTCTAAATGATATCATGTGCAGCTGCTTATGATCACAGTATTTATGGGCAATGAAACTTTCTTAAACTTGAAGCTTAACAATGATGAATGGAAATGAAATGGATATGGCACTTTCTTTCATCCTGCTGCTGAGGGTTTTTGTGGTCCCAAGAGTGTTTTTGCAGAGCTGGCTGGCTGGGCTCTCGGCTCCGCTCCTCTCCGCGCGGGCTGCTGGGGGCATTTGGAGCATGTTGATGAGGGAGATGGAATTTCAGATTTGTTTGCAGTTCACTTTACCTTTTCTACTGAGGTCAGATTGCTTTGTTTGTTTGTTCTTCATTCTGGTGGCTGGAAATAATTATGGAGAAATGGATTATAGGATTTGGAGACATATTTCTGTACGGTCATCCCTTTATCTCAGTCATGTCCTATGGCTGTGCAGGAGATGAAGCTGGAATCTTAGTGTTCAAAACAGTTTGTCTGCCAGGCAATGATCTCATTATTTTAATATTCTTGACATTTATGATTTGCTAACGTTCCCAGTTGTCCAACCATCTTCCTGAAGATATTTCAGGAATGCTCTGCCTGAAATACCAAAAGAAATATACAATCCAGTCATTTTGAATAATCTCCTTCTAAGAGTGCTTTTAGGAAAAAAAAAAAGGCAAGTTTGGTTTTTTTCTGATGTGTTCTTATGTATCAGAAGGGGTTTCACAGAGATTGCAAATGAAATCAGAATTACGCCTAATAAAATAGAGGGAAACATTAGATTTCACGTTTCTTCTTACAGAAAAAAAGAACAACTCTCCCTCCAAATTTGATTACCAATTTAAAATGTTATTATTACTGTAACAGAATGACAAAAAAAAATCCAAGCCAAAAGTACAAATTACTTTTTCTTTCCAGCTGCTTTTGTGTAGTTTGGTTCAGCTGCTCTCTGTAAAAGCTCAAATACTTTCGTATAGTTTAGTACTGCTCTAATTTCTGAATGCTTCATACAGTTCAGTAACCCTCTTGGAAACAATTATTTGCAATAACTGGTTGCTAGTTGCATACACATGAAGATTTCCGGTATTTAAATCCATGAAGAAGTGGAGTTTTCTATAACAAAAATAGTCATAATAAAGTAGGTACTTCATAAGGATGATCCAGCCCAAAATCTAGTTTCCAAATGTTTTCCAAAACTAACCCAGGAATAGTGAAAACATTATTTTTTCACCACAGAACAACAGAAAATCCCTTAGTTGAGAATTGCAACTGAAACCAACATTAATGAAGATTCTCTGTGAACTTGATAACATTTTCTTTAGTTTTATACTTCCTATCTGGGGAAAAAAAAAACCCAAACCCAAGGAAAAATTGAGACCTCATTATTTTTCTCTGAGAAAATATAAACACCTAATTTGCTGAAAAAAATACAATACTGCTGTAACTGAATTTCAAATGGTTTGCTGAATGCTTTTTGCTGTGTATAAGTTCTTGTACCTTTTTTCACTTTGACAAAATGGTTTTAATCCAAATTCAAAGCCAATTATAGATCTTACAGGTTAGAACTTACTTATTGCAATGTTATTGGCTATGTAAGTGGCTACATAGATAATATCAATTAGCAACATATACTGCAGTGGTGAATAACACGAATATTGATAGGAATGCAGATTAAAAAGTTCTAGCATCCCACTGAAGAATGTCAATCTTTCAAACCACTTATTAGTGGGGTCCTTTCTTTCTAAAATTTATTTATAATTTTCCAGTGACTACTTTGATTATTTTGTCAGTTTTGCCCATGACAAGCCCGTTACAAAAGGAAAGGCAGAGGGAGCTGTTCCATATTTTTATATCAGTGCAACTGAGTTCCATAGTATTGGCTTCTTAAACGTTTTTTAGTTGTTAAAGTATTTCTCTTTGAAATCAATCTTCTCAATTTCACTCATCTTTTCTTTTCCTGAGGCTATTGATTTTGCTGTGATTTTCTTCTTTTACCACTTGATTTTTGGCCATTTTTTCCTTTTTCATGTCACATACACCTTCACTGGAAAGGAATCCTTTCAGAAGAAGGTATATACACTGTGTTATTACCTCAATATTTTCAATCTGATTTTTTTAAATGGATTTAGCATTTTTTGAAAGACTTTTTGAGAAAGGGGCTGCAGTGAGAGGCTCTCAGGGTGCTGCGACTCGCTCGAACTCGGTGGAAGTTGGTCTCAGGTTATGGCCTCGGGTTTACAGCAGTCCAAATCAAATCTGCTGCTCATAAGAGCAGCCCCCTCCCTGCCCTGAGCAGCACCATCCCACCTCTCCTCTTTACCAGGATGTTTTTAGACACATGTTGAAACAGCACTGACATCAACCCGGCTGATTCATTCTTTGCACATTTAGATTTCAGAAGAATTAGGTTTTCATTCATATGGGAATATGTTAGTGCAGTAGGAATGGGAAACCACAAACAAAAGCAGGGTACCTCCTCCCTTGTCAGAAGCAAATTATTACTATTATTATTATTATTATCATCACTTACGAGGTGTTTGTAAAGGTCATTATTCTACTAGTAAGTCTTGTACTATATTTTTTATCCCCCTAAAATATTAACTAGAAATGTTCATAAAATAGCAGCATAAATTAATGGTTGCAGATACAGTCAATGATTTCTACAATTTCTGTATATCTCTACAGAACAAATTCACCTACCAAAAGGATCAGTCAGAAAAAGACTAGGAAATGCCACAAATGGATGACCCACAGAATTGATATTTCCCAATTAAGAACTATTCCAGCTCAAAAATCTTCTGCTGCAGCAGATTCTGTGTGATCTCGTGTGCTGTGCCTGGAATGTGGTCCTGCTGGTAAAACATCACCCATCTCATGTGGCCACATGTTCTCAATGGTTCCTAGCCCTGGGGTTTGTGATGGGATCCACACCTGAGGCTCTGCACAAGGTAAGAGCCTGGTTAAAGTCAGCATCCTGCTGACAACAGACTGCTGTTTGAAAGAGCTGACTTTGCTTCAGTATGTTGTGCAGAAAAAAAAGGGCATAAAAAACAAAATTATTGCACCAAACAGGGCAATCTTTATTGCACCGAACTACTCATTTACTTCAGTGATTCTTTTTTTTGGTGATGTTTAGAGTCATTTACTTTGCAAAATGTCTTTTCACTAGGGAATCTGGTTGGAAGAACCACTGTGAAATGAATACAGTGAAAGAAACAGAATGTGGCAGTGGAAATCCATTTTACAGAGGAAATTTGAATGAAGAGGCTGTGACCCATCAGAAGGAATCTGGCCAAATCTGCCAGAGTTACCAGGTAATTTTATTTTTTAATTACCTTTACCTATTTCACGTTTTAAAACCATGCAGCTACTGTTTATACTGCAAGTACAATTTCTGAGGTATTCTTAGAGGTGTACCTGACTTGACATTTTCGATGCCTTTGAATCCAGTAACTTGTTTATGTGTGGTACAGATAAATGCATCAGCAACTTCATTTATTTCATTTTAATCTTAAACCCCATCTCAAACTCCCCCTTTTTCTCCCCCCTTTTTCTCCCCACCTTCTCCTTCCCTTCTTCCCCTTCCCCTCCTTTCTTCCCACCTNACCCACCCCCGCCGTCTTTGGCAGTACAGATATTTGCTGCTCATGCAAAGATTGGGGAAGAGAATTTATTTTAAAAAGTCCAGCTACAGGTGGGTTCTCAAGTGCAGTAATGAAGGAAAGATTAGAAGCTCCTGGAACTGGAACTGGAGGCTTCACTTGGACTTGGGCTGCGCTTTGCTTAAGACCATCTGCTCCAGGGATGTTTCAATCCAAACTGGAACTGCACTGCCCTCCTGCGTTCACAGCGGAAATGGAAAAAGTTTCGTGACACATCCCCGGCGCAAAGGAAGCGCCTCGTTTAATGGCACGAATGAGAAACAACAGGAACACAATTATTCCTGTGCCCGCCTACTTAGAAGAGCACAGAACCGAACTTATTTTGCCTACTGGGAGCAGATTCTGCTCTCAGGTTCACCCAGAACGTACAGACAGTTGGATAATCCAAACCATTTGGAGTGTTTTTTCCAACTATGTGTTCCTTGCCTAAACATTGTGGAAGTTTTGCAGGATGCTCTGCTTCTACAGGCAGCCAGTTCAGGCTCCAGTGAAGACTTCAGCAGTTCTGAAGACCATCTTGCAGCTGTTCGGATTACAAAGCCATCACTCACAACACATCCAGCACTAAAATTCTCCTAATGCGGATGGAGGTTGCCCAGTTATTTCTCATCGCCACCCCAAATGCTGGGTTAGGCAACTCAGAAATTTCTGGAAAGCAGAAAAGAAGGGCTCACAACACAGCCAGGATGTACAACACAAAGTGTGTTCCTAGGTCATGGCTGGGTGGGCTGGCTGGCTGTTCCAGCAGCCCCTTACGGAATCACAGAATGGTTTGGGTTGGAAGGGAACTTCAGGAGGTCATCTGGTCCAACCCCCCTGCCACAGGCAGGGACACTTTGCACCACACCAGGTTGCTCCAAGACCCATCCAACCTGGTCTTGAATGTTTCCAGGGATGTTTCTGGGTGACATGTTCCAGTGTTTTAGCACCCTCATTGTAAAAAAAAGTTCTCCTTAGCAGCAGAGTGGCTTGCAGGCTCCTGGAGAGGCGATAGATGTGAATGGTCCTGTCCCCCAGCTCCACACCAGCACGGCAGTTCCATCCCATAGCTATGCTAGAAATAAAATGGTTCCTGAGCATTAGAAAAACAGGGTCTAGAGCAATTTTTAATGTAAGCCTCGGAATAAGAGGAGCAGCTCATTTTAAAATGAGTCAGTGCACTTAAAAGGAACCAGAGTGGCCTGCAAGAGCAATTAGGTAGAACGGGAAAATCTGTGTAAATATATAGAAAGTTACACTGGCACAGGTTGCCCAGAGAAACTGTGGCTCCCTCATCCCTGGAAGTGTCCAAGACCACGTTGTCTTGGGCTTTGAGCAACCTGGGACAGTGGAAGGTTTCCCTGCCCATGGCAGGGGGGTTGGAATGAGATGAGTGTTAAGGTCCCTTCCAACCCAAAGCATTCTGTGATTCTGTGAAAGTTGTTGCTTGTTACAGAATGCTTTATACAAATCAGGGGTTATACAAATCAGGGGTTCCCTGAAGGGTTATGCACTTTCTTATTTAAGGACCTCAAACCCCATATTGGGCAAAGCCTTCCTCCCTCTATTATGCTCGTATATTTTGGTAATGTCTCTTCAAAATGAGTTGGTTCTTCAAGGGCAAGCAGTGACACCTGCACCTAACAGAACAGAAATAAAGCATGCAGGCAAGGAAAGCAGGAAACAGGAGACCAAACACAACTTTATCCACTGTGGCTGATAAGGCATAATCAGGACAGCTCCTGGGGAGGACAGATTTGGGGTAACATAGCGAAGTGTTAGTTCAGTAGGGTGGCTCCAGGTTTACTGTAATGGTAACATAAAAGTGGCAACTGTCATTTTTTGAAGTTTTTTGAAGACAGAATCTTTCTGTTTTTGCAATCACAGATTTTTTTTCTGGGAAACAAAAGTAAAAATAATACTGATAGAAGAATCATTTATTGTCAGGTATTTCTAAGCACAGAAGCTGAAAGTCAAAATAAACCACCGAGACTCAATCTTAATTTTATTGAATTACTGTGCATCCAGATGAATTTGTTTGGGAATTGGCTGTTGGCTCAAATTCCACCCTGGATCTGGATCTAGATTTCTAGTCTCCAGCTACTCTGAGAGTTATTCAGTTCTGGGGCTTTGAAGTTCAGAAGACAGAATTTCATCATGTAAATATTAAAGAAAGTTATTACTACCCAAACCTGTGCCTGATCAATTAATAGCAAAACTGCATAACTGTCATCTCCAGCGTGCTCTGAATGTTGCCAGAGAAATGAAGCAGTGGTTTGGAGAACTGGAGCAAAGCAGGAAATGTCCTTGCTGCTCATGTCACTTGGACAACAGCTGCTTGAGCATCTGCCTCAGCTTCCAGCTGCAGGATTTGGCTCCCAGGTCCAGTAAACAAGTCGGGTGACCTCAGTTTTGTAAAAATGTGCTAGCATCACTAATGCTTAGTCTGCAGAGGCAGGTGACCCCTAGCACCAAGTGAAACTTCAGAGGAATTACGCTAAATTGTGACCATTTGTAATGATTCACAGAGATTATTCCTGTGGGGAAGAACTCTGGAATAACAGCTCGCTCAGTGTGACAGCAAAAAATATTATGTTTATAGGGTTTCTTAGGGACAGATCAATAAACAGAAGCAAGAGATGCTGAAATTCTTACATCTACAGCACAATAAATTCGGTGTTTCTGTATTTAAAGGGGCCTTATAAGAAAGATGGGGACAGGCTTTTTACTGGGGCCTGTAGCGATACGACAAAGTGTGATGGCTTTAAATTAAAAGAGGGCAGATTCAGACTAGGTAAAAGGAAGAAATGTTTCATGATGGGGTTGGTGAACACTGGAACAGGCTGCCTGGAGAGGCTGTAGATGTCCCATCCCTGGAAACATCAAGGCCAGGCTGGATGGGGCTCTGAGCAACCTGGTCTAGTTGGAAGACACTCCTGCTCATTACTGACAGGTTTGACTGGAAGATCTTTGGAGATCCCTTCTAACCCAAACCATTCCAAACCATGATTTTAAGATCAAGGGGTTTATAATCCAGATCAGATTTAGTCTGGTGCCCTGCGTTCACCATCTGCACCACACTTATGGTTTGAAGAAGTCTAAACAAGCAGTTCAGAGCCTCAGTTCTGCTGCAGAGCAAACCTGGTGTGCACCTGGAGTGGAGACTCTGGCCTACTGTCTTCTGAAAAGAATCCAGTGTGCATCTGCCAAAAGGGGGCTGCAGATCCAAGTGACAAACCAGAAATGGGATCCCTTCAAACCTATAGTGCTGCTCCAACACAAAACAAAATGCTTTGGTAGATGAAGCCATTGCAGTCTTGACATACAGTTGTGGTTGTAACTTCACATTAATGTAGATTAGACAGAAAAAATGTCTCTTCTGCTTTCCTGAATAACTTCAATTATTTACTAGTTTTTCCTATAAAAAGCAGTGCATTAAAAGCAAAACACTAAGAAACTTTCAGGACAAGTACTCTGAGCAAGAACTGAAAGGCTTTCTGTCCATGGTAAATAAAAGTCTGTGGAGTTTCACACTGACCTGGATAGACTCCTTTCAATACCTGAGCTGGCTTGCAGAGACTGCTACAGCCTGGACATATCCAGAGCCCACAGAGCACAAGCTCTCCCTAATTTCCAGTCCTTAGCACCTCTTTATGATGATGGCGTGTTTCTTACTGCCCTGTCAAAGAAAATGTTTCAGGTTTCACTCCCTATATGTTTTTAGATATTCAAATAATCTTAACAGAATACCTAGATGAAGATTAAGGTATCAATGGTATTTCCCCCCTGTTATTACACAAAAATAATTCTATGAACAAAGAGTAAACTCTTTTTCTGCTTCAAACAGTGTGGGCTATTGCACAGCACATCTGCAGATACAATTAAAATTTCAAAATAAAAATAACTGCATGATAGTTGCTGTGCAAAACAGCCAGCCTGACACAAAATATGTGTTGCTCTATCCTAGAATTCAAGAGCTGTACAGTTCTTCAGATCTTCAATCAACAATCATTTTCTAAAGTCACCATTAGAAATAGAGGACTTGCAGAGGAATTGTAAACCACAGTAAATACTTACTTGAGTGAGTATTGATTTTGATATTGCTTCCTGTAAATTCTTATTGTTAAAAATACAAAATCCAAAAACATTCTTCAACATTTGTGGCTCTTTTTTTACCACTGGCAAATGCACATTAGCCAAAGAGAGAGTAACAAACAGTTGCTGCTTTATTTAGGTTGGCAGAAGGTTACATGTTCCATTTAAAATGTCTGAGATTTAACATGTCAACTTCTTTTGAAAATTATGAGTAGGTGTTTTGGGGGGTTTTTTTGTCGTTATGTTCCACTGTTTTGATGAGTATTTCTCGATAGGAGAGATATTTGTCCTAACAGAAAAAGTTGCTGAAAGAAGAGTTTGAGAAGAACCTGTAAAAGACCTGAGTTTATATGAAAGAATCATTTGACATTGTTACTGAACAGCCAAATTTAGAGCTATTTTAACAGTACTGTCCAAGCAGATATGCTCACAGTAATTGTGCTGCCTTTTGGAAGTTACTGATTTGAAACGTTGCCTCTGAGTCTGTTTCAGAACTAGGACCCTGTTCTCAAGGCTGATGACTTAGTAAATCTATGTCTTGTTTCGGTAGACTCCCCAGAGGATTGTATCAGCTGAAATAACTTTTCCTCTTCTACTTAAAACACAGTTTGGGTATGTTAAGTCCCTGCACAAAGAGCATAAAATGTGTGTTAGTTCACTTTTAGTTAACTCCTTCAGTGTCAACAAGAACTTTCCCTAGAATTAACTGTCTTGCACAGAAGAGTCAAGACCACCCATTTCAAGATTGTTTCAGGCAGCGTATGTGCAGCATTGCTGAGGCATCAGCTTGCCCTCAACCCTTCCTTCCTTGTTGTTGCAGACGGAGCACATCCACAGGAACAATTCAGCAGGGGTAAGAAGAGTAAAACCCAGACTTGCAAAGCCAGCTCACCAAGCCAGCATTGTGTCCCTGGGTGCTTCAGAGGCTCAGTGTGTGCCTATCTGCTTTAACCTTGAATTATCCTGCACCACCTAAGTAAAATGCCATTGTATCACCAGTTCTCATAATCAACGTCTCCAGGGCAAAGGCAGGCAGGCAGCGAGTGAGGATGGGCAAATCCAAGAGGAATTGTGTTTGTAATGCTGTTCCCCTTGTGCCTCACAGAAGATCTATCCGTGACCCACCATGCAAACACAGGCATCATCCCAGCCTGTGTCTGTGGCTTGCAGGTGAATTCAATATGGTTCAACAGTGCAACAGCTGCTTTGTTAGCATTTTATACATTGTAAATCAAAGAAGCTTACTTCTCTCACTCCTTTGTGCACCAGCCCACAGAATAAGCAAGAATTTACCACATTGCTGTTAAAAGAAAAGGGAAGGCTCAGGAGCTCTTGCATTCTTGAGTTTCAAACCGATGGATTTAAAGTGGAGGAGCCAGTAAATGTGCCGAGGGTTTGGTGGCATAGGTTTGCAAATCTTTAAACTGTGAAACTTCAGCATTTGCAAATGTCTATTTAAAGGCAACATTAAAGACAACAGACCTCTTTTGCTTTTGTGGCTTTGCTTACCAGCTACAATGTGCCATATCAGCGTGTGAGGGTTGGGAGGAGAGGAGAAAATCCATCTGAAATTTAGCAGCTTAAAAAAAAAAAAATACACCCAAACGTTTTTAATCAGCTTGAGAGCTCAGTGGATTTGTGAAATCGTTTGGGATTAACAGGCTATTGATTGCTAATAAAACAATATTTAGCTTTGTCTGATGAACAGCAATGGAAAAAGGTGTGGGCACCTTGTCAAACAAGAGCCATTGAGGACGGATGATGGGTTAAGTGTGGGGGTCTGAGTGGCAGCGTGGGTGCCCAGGCTTCAAGGAGAACTTGTCAGTTGTTAGTGAGGCTGGTGAAAGGAAGGACGCCAGCGCCTGATGGCTGGGGTAGTATTGATGCAAGTTAGCTGACTAATCAGATTGAAAAAGTCCCATGGTATTTATGTCACTTTAATTTTCATCAAACAATTGGAGACGACAGCACTCTATTAAGAAGAGGTTGATCCAGAACTAAAGCTAAATAAATTAGGGTCTCAGTTTAATCAAATTATCCCTCTACTGGCCTTGGATTAACCGAGGGAGACAGCGTCAGTCTAGGCACTTTTCATTGGCTGGTTTATTTTTTCTTTTTTTTTAAAGAAGCTGGTACAAAGAATGGGAGATTTAACACACAGCTACTACTCATAATACCTCAAATAAGCACCTTTTAAAGAAGCAGGAATTAATATTTATCAGGAAAATTTGCAGTTTTACTGAAGGATATTTCCCTTTTTATCTTAGGAGGGTTTTTTCAGTGAAATGAACTCAAAATGAGGCTACAGTCTGTCAATAAAAATCTAGACTGAGAGAACCTGAAACAAGTTGGCGCTGAAATGGAAACACCAGCCTAATGCTACCTGATGATTTCTTGTTAGACTCACAATATTTTAGTTTACCTGCTCTAAAAATGCTTTGATTGCACATTTACATTTTGCTGTTGTTTACTTTTATTTTTTTTGTGCAGGGTAAGAAATTCTTTTTCCTCCTTCCTACATTCTTTACACCTCTGGGTGTAAAAATCTTTGAGGTATCCAGATTGTCTCTGAGAAAATAATTTTCCCAAGCTGCCTCATATCTTCTCCTGCAAAGTTTTCACTAGAATTTTACAGCAAGAGATAGTAACTGCCTTTTCAATAGTAATAACATGAAAAAAATCCTGTGTTTATAGTTCCTCTACAAAGATCTAACTGAACGGTTGCAATAAATTTTTCAAGATCTTGAACTCCTGAAATATTCCAAATCTGTGTGTTGTCATAATCACTGTAAAAGTAACTCTGGTTTTCTAGACATAGAAATGAAAGTAAAATAGTACATCCTTTGCTGGAAGCAATGAACTGAATTCATCCCAGTTAACTACAAAATTTGTTTTTAAAAAATGCAACGTAATAATAAACAAATAAACACCTCTCTCCATCTTTGTTGCAAAAGTAAACATAATTTTGCAAGAAAAGGAGGGTAAACAGATGTGGTATTGTGCCTGATTCTACTTTCTGATTGCTTCTTTCTCTGACTTCTAACTTGTTTTTTGCTGCCCATGATCATCACTGTTTCTCATTCGTCTGAGGCAATCACACCTTAGGGAAAGTGAAGCTGAACAAATAAATCCTTGTATTTTTGTTACATCTGTCAAAATGGAGATATTGGGATGAGCTGTGATCTAGTGCACACTCAGGTAAATAATTTTCACTGCTCGTGTAATAGACATGAGAAGTACGAGTGGCTTCTGTTGGCCCCCATTCTCTCATAATCTACAAAGTTTCACAACCTTCTTCTGTGTGCATTTAATTTCTGTTCTTATTAAGCCCTTGGAAATCCAGGCACTAAGCACCCGGTTCCTTACAGAGCTATGCACACATATCCTAATGCTCCTTTCATTTTTGATTCCTAAATTTCAAGCTCAAACAATTTTATCCTTTCTTTTTTCTGGCACACTTCAAGATTCTACTCTTTGGTCAGTTCTGGTGGACATAACCTTGCAGATGCTCATCCCTGCCCAAGAAGGGGTTTTTTTCCCAGGTAACTCGTATACTTATTTCCTTCCAGAGTTTGCTAAATGCCTGACATCCACTCTTGTGGCACTAAGCATCTTGCAGATACTGTAAAAAAAAAAGCTAAATGCCAAATCGCTGCTTTCGGGGGTTTGTTTTTAATGCACAGCCCTCCCAGTGCCACTAGTTTGACCCGAAAGCTGATCAGAATGCCACCTTTATTCGCTTGTTTTCTTACTGTGGATGAATAAAAATCATATATTTTCATGGTAAGGGTGTGCTCTAAGGTAAATGCTTTATATTACCTCAATCAGGCATAGGATTTTTCTTGTAGTTTTTCTGTACAATCATTTACTTCAAGTTCAGGTATATTTTCCCTGTAGAAAACAGACATTTTCCCTGCAGAAACACAGGTATTATGAGACAGAAAAGTTTGAAATGCTTACAGCTGCTTTCTCTGTGAACACTGGTTTATCCTCAAGGTGCTTATGAAATCTTTTATCTGCATTTACCCTTTGCACATAAACAGTCAATGTAACTCTGAAGATCAGTGATTTTCTAAGATTCTAAGTATCTAATTATTTTTTTAACCAATACCTGTTTGGAGAGATCTCAGTTGGGTTTCAGTGATCTGAAACAATCCCATTTTCCTCAAGCTGCTCCACAATGCACATTTTATGGAGGCACTTCTGCAGAGGTATAAATGTGTGTGTGTGTAACATACTGAGTCTCACACTTCGTAACATAAACCTAATCCTAGTTCCAGGGTGAATTTTCTTAAAAACTAAACAACAACAACAAACACAAATCCCCGAAGTAAATAACACCCCCTTCCCTACCGCCTCAAAAAAACCCCAAACCAAAACCCCAACAACCCAAAACATGCCCCTGCCCAGATGACAGTTTTGTTTTGCAGCCCATACTTTCCTTTGGCAGCCCTTTCCAGCCCCACTTCAGCTCCAGATCTAGGCTTACTTTCTCTCTCAAGCTTAAGCCTAACCCTGCTTTGAGAGTGAGCCCTACAAAGGGTCTGCTGGGCTTTGCCCAGATTAAAAAAAACCCCTCGGTTAGTTATCTTAGTATACTAAGGGGAATATGGCCATCATTTTCTGAAACTTTTAAACTGACTGAGCATTTAAATTCAGAATAGCAACTCTGCATTCAACACTACTAACTTTGCCTGATGATAGGAATAAAAAATACCTTTTGACTACAGCTCATTCCTTCTGTGTACAAACTGGCATTCACATTTTCTAATTTATACTTCATTTAAATCTTTCCAAGCTTCTATTATTTTAACAGAGTCTAAATTCATCCTTAGGCTGTGAGGACAATAAACGGGTAAAGAGCTCACTGTCATTAATGATGTTTTACTTGCAGTGATACCATTCTGCAAAAGGTATTTCTGCACCTCTTTCTGTTGCACCTAAGGCTGCTGGAGCTGTGCTTTCCATTGCTGTGTGATGTGGGGAAGTGACGGCTTTGTGAGAATCTCTTCATCTCTACACATGCCTAAGGCTCAATGAAAAAGCCTTAAAACCATCTGTTTTGGGACTGTTGGCTATGGAGAGTTTCCATCATTAAATTAATAAAAATGCCACAAACTGGGGTGGGAGGACTGAAAATAAGTGTATTTGCTTTTAGGAGTGTCATTCTTGACACTTATGTGTAGCAGACTGGCTTTAGTATCCAAGGAGTGTAATGTAAAATTTTAGACAGTTTGGACTTTCTAGATAGAAAATGCTTTTGAAAAATTGTTTTCAGTTTTGAGTTTCATGGTTCTGTGGAGTTCTCTGTTCTTGAGTGGTTAAAATTATAAAAATACAACCCTGACTACACAACTAAGAAGTAATTTGGTTTGTTAACATGAATTTTTAAAAATCTGCACTCTCTTTTTTTTCTAATGTATCTTACAGAGGGTAAAGTCATAGCCATTTAATAATAGTTTGTTTAAAAAAAAAAAAATTCCTACACGATTTCTATTAACATATTTTCTTTGCTTTTGAATAATGACAAGCACCATGGCCACAAAAAAGTGACGCAGGTAGAGAATAAAGTTACACATGCTTGGAAATCCAGATGAAACAAAGCCCACAAGTGATATGTCGATACCATATTTTGTGCGTGAACACCCTCCAGCAGTCTCCCCAGTGTTGTGTTTCCAGAACTGGAAAAAAGTTTGAAATGCAGTAAAAAAAACCCCAGTAAATATTTGAAGTTTCTTCCCCTTGGCCCAGATTATGAAATAGCAATCCATTACATTGTAAATCTTCCTGTACCATGCAAATCCCTTTACAAAGATTAGGAGATTGTAACAAAGATGATCATATTTCAAGAGGTCCCAGTGTAAGTTATACATTTCTGCTGCAGATTTCATACAGTCCTCACCCAACACGCTACATACAGCGACCCAAAGGAACAGGTGCTTTACATTTATTGAGAATCTTAATTCACACAACAATAAAAAAGAAGGCTCGGTTACAAGGCTGCGCAGCACATTCAGTCTGTGCTCTCTGAGGGGACCCAACAATAGCTGAGGGTGTGCAATGGAGCAAAGACTGTGCAATCAGTGACCCCTTCACCCCCGGGGGCAGGAGGGGGGAGAGGAGAATTTCACTAAAACACAAAGAAGCTGCTGTTTCTGCTTTTGCTGCTATCAGCCTGCGTGCTACTGACACAGCAGCGCCTGTTAAATCTATTTGTGCTCCTAGCTGCTCGAGCAAGAGTAGAGGGAAACTATGTTTCATCATTCTGCATCACTTCTGTTTCTTTCGTGGGATCGGATCCTACTTAAGGGGCATAAGGTAGAAGCATCTGACTTGGCTAGATTTCCTCTTTACACTAAGGGAATACAGCTCTTTGCCAGCACTTTTCTAATTCATTGAGTAGTACTGAATTGCTACGTGAGGAAAAAAATTCCGTGAGAAGCACTTAGTTCACACCACTAAGTAGTGTTTGCAAAATTGGCGGTATCTTCTCACACCTGTAGAAGTAAGTCTGAATGGATATAGGATTTTTAAAAAGTACAGGACAAAATCTGTGAAGGAGATTAGTAGCTCTTAGACCCTTTTTCAAACCTGGCATTCTGGTCCTATCTAAAACCAGTATCCAAATTTAGGTTTTTCATGTCCCTCTGGATTTCCCTATAACTAAGCAAGCCTAACTTGTTTAATTAGTACCATACTTAAAAGTCTTTGTTAGTTTTGAGAAGTAGGAGGGTGAAAGGGAAAATTAAGGTATATGGGACAGATACACAGGTACAGCTGAGAGATCAGGGATCATAATCCAGACTTTCAGGTTTCCTTCTAGAATTCTGCATCCCACTACTTTCTTTTTAATTTGTTACCAATCAATTCAAATGTCTTTGTTTTTATACTCGGCAGACACTACTGAATTTGCATTCTAAAAATGAGATGGCAATCTGACCCTTGGTTCCACCCCTCTACAAATGACCAAAAACTGCAAAGATGATGATAATGCTGATGGTCACTCTGTTGAGCAATGATTATAATGTATTAACAAACACTTGGTACCCTCACTTACACTGAGAGCTAAATATCGAGTGTGGATGCAGGCTCAGCCTTTGCAAAGTAAATACCATAGAATCATAGAATTCTGAACTGGAAGGGATCCATCAGGATCATCGAGTCCAACTCCTGGTCCTGTGCAGATCACCCCAAAAATCACACCATGTGTCTGAGAGCACTGTCCAAATCCTTCTTGAGCTCTGTCAGGCTTGGTGGAAAGGGAGAAAACTATCACCATGTGTGACCTGGTAAGTAGCATGGCACAAATGTAGCAAAACACGTGATGCTGAAAACCTAGTACCTGATACCTTCAAGATTTTAACTTCGGGCTAGCAGCTGTAGTTTGCTCCTGTGACTGTAGCTCTGGAGCAGCCTGGTAGTTCCATTTGGAAAATGAACCCATTTGATGTGCGGTGTGGCCACACTGGGGACCAAAGCATAGGAAGTGGGGGAGTTTGGCAAATCAGCTTTTAAAGGATGTGTTCGATCTCCTGAACCAAAGTGCAACACAGAGGCCTGCAAACTTTGCTAACTTTTTAACCTACTCGTGGATAACAAATTTGATCCAAAAGCACAAGATGTCATTTGAAAATGTGTGATGCCTAGGGAGGCACAGCTGACTAACAGCACCGATGAGATATGGGAGATTTCTTCAGTATTTCACATTAGGGAATAACCAGTACACAAACACAATATTTATCCACCTGACTCGGAGAAGTTCCAGCAGGATGCACAGCGTACCTCTGCTCCTGCCATTATATAACGTAGTCAGGTGAAATAATAATTTCATTATTTCTGGAAACATTTGTAGTAGCACAGACATGAACTTAGACACTTTGAGGGTACAAATTGTAAAAATTTCAGCTTCGACATTTCCCCCACCACATCCTGCTTAGGAGGACCATGGGAACCAGCACCGTTTGGCTCTAAAGAGATGGGTGTTTCTGTCAGGCACAAAATACAGAGAGAATGAAGGCTCTTCAGTAACCTAACCAGAATATCAGGTACTATGTTCTTCAGGTGATAATCTTCAAGCTTTGGTTTTCTATATAATTTTTTAACTACTTTTTAGCTTCTGAATTTTAATGAGGTCTCAGTTATGAAGGACATTAGGAAGAATTTCTTCAAAGAAAGGGTGATTAGACACTGCAATGGGTTGCCCAGGGAGGTGGTGGAGTCACTGTCCCTGGAGATGTTTAAGGAAAGACTGAATGTGGCACTTAGTGCCATGGTCTTGTTGCAAAATGTGGAATATCTAGAATTTTCTTAAGAAAGGATGATCTATAATGTTTGATCTTTGCATACTTTCAAGTCTAATCAACAAGAAGGGAGATCTAATTGGTGAAACAGAGAGCCACTAACAAGTTCTAAGTGATCTCCACGTGTTAGAAAAACAAATTACTTGCTGGTAGAATTACCTTATTAAGGTTTAGGGCTTGACACGTTTCAATGATCTCAGACCTGGAAGGAGGCTGACAAGGCTTAGGAAGAAGGACGTACCCCTGAGAGTGGACACAAAGAATGCAGAATTTATGGGCCATAAGGACATTTGGCAGAACCCCCAAGATAAGGAAGAAACTAATAAAGACAACTCAGCAATTGTGCTGTAATCAGCTCCAGCTGGGTAAAAGGTAATTCCAGAAGGCGAAGATCACAGCCACGGGCTCAGCACCAACCCAAGAAACCACCAACTCAAATAAAGACTGAGCACACAGCCTAATTAGCGTGAGGAGGAAGAGAATCATTAACCAATAGAAGACAGAATACTAATTAATAAGAGAACTATGTAACTTGTAGCCAGTGGACACTAATTCCTTTGCTGAAATATATAAAAGTACAAAAATTCTGATAGTTTGTGTGCTTTATTTGTGCAATACCACCGAGCACCCAGGCTTGGGCAACTCTGAAATAAATAATCAACGTCTCTCGAGTGTGCATTATTGGCTTGTTGCACACCGGGTAACGAATCCGAGTTTTGTGGACCAGTCTGGTTGACAAGGTGGTGTTTGGTCACAGGTCGG
>VWZT01016910.1:322067-332157 GCA_013397055.1 Pachycephala philippinensis | reverse complement strand
TGGGCCCCTGCCCCCCTCTGCCCCGCTGCCCCTCTCTCCCGCAAGATGGCGCCGGCCCGGCCCTCAGCCCGGGACCCGCGGCGGCCGCGGCCGGAGGCTCCGCCAGGGGGCGCGCGAGGCCCCGCTCGGTCCCCGCCGCCGGAAGCGGCGCGCGCGGGGCGGTGGCGGGACATGGATCCCATGGATCCCATGGATCCCGAGGAGGAGATGCCCGAGCTCTGCGACGGCGAGGGAGGCTGGGACGACGAGGAGGAGGAGGAAGAGGAAGGCGCTGCCGTGGCCCAGCAGACCCGCTGCCTGTTCTGCGACAGGTGAGGGGCGCGGGGCGGGGGCCCCGTGAGGAGCGCGCTGCGCTGGGAGCGCTGGGCTGCGAGCGCCCGGGCTCGGCCCGCGGCACGGAGATGATGAATTCCCGGTTTGTAGCCTCGCTCTGTAGCTTGTTGATCGCTTACACGGCCTCTGTGGAGCTAAAAGTGTGTTAGATTCAGGCTGAAGCAGGGAAGAACGTGGAAGGCGGGTAATCCCCTTCCCATGTGCTGAAGCAGTGTGGAGGATTTTCTCTATTTTTTTTCCATCTTTTCCCCATCGCCAGTATCGAGATGACAGTTTTTATTTCGAGTTTTTATTTCAAGCTGCCCCACCCACCTTGTGTTGGTGTGGTTTTTAGATTTCATGTTTAACGCAGTCTTTGCTCTCAAGGAATGTTTGGGAGTTAACAGGATCTGTGGTTTTGTAAAACAAAATTTTTGTGTTCCTTGGCTTTTGTTTCAAAATGTTTGACAAACAAGGTGAAACCTTCTTTGTGAGGCATGTAAGCCAGTGCCTGGTCACCCTTTCTCAAAGGCAGGAAATGTGTTCCAAATAGCCCAGGAAATCCGAACAGAGCACATAGCACTCATAAGTTAGAACTTTTAAATGTGTCAATATTGCATATTTAAGAGTTTGTTATTTACAGGTTGTTAAGTTCTGCTGAAGCTGTGTTCTCCCACTGCAAAACAGAGCATCAGTTTGATGTTAGTGATGTGATCCAGAAACATGGTAAGTTTTGTTCATGACTTGTCATTTCCTTTTGTGTATGAGTATCTCTTTTAAAATAAATTGCAACTATTAAGTGGTTTCTAACTGATCTCTTGGCTCGCAGCTGAAGCTTCCAAGATTAGATAAGATGAGCTATTGTGGAATAATGCTTATATGTTTTCTTTATGCTGGCTGCCTGCTGTATGCTTTTTCTGCTGGTGAAGCTCTCAGCCGGTGACAAAAGTAAGATTGATCTGTGCTGGCTTCTGCTGATTCCTCACTGCCTGCTTGATCAACCTGAGCCAGACACTACATGATTGATCTGGTCTGTTGTGATTGATCTGATCTGATCTGATCAGATTTGCTGGAAGCTCTTGCCTGAGCAGTTGTTGGGCTCAGTATTTAGCAGAGCCCCGTGGCTTGTGTCCCTCAGGTGATCACAGGAAGGCATACCCGCCCATTTCTGTTTAATTCTTTGCAGTCAAGTTTAAGTTTGGCTTTCACCTGAAGCTGTCATTATATATTATATATATTGTAAGATCTGGTCTGGTCTGTTTTCTGTCTAAAATCCAGGGAAAAGTATTTTGGGTTTATGTTTGCTGTTCCTGGGGAGAAAACACTGTTAAACTACTATTACTTTTTCCAAGGTGGCAATTTTAAATCAATATTGGTAGGTATTCCTGATGAGTAGCATCAGTTTACATTCTTCTAAGCAGAAAGCTAAGAATATGAACAGGGGAGCACAACAGTCTAAAATGTCAGCTGGTAGGAGATAAGATTGGCTGTCCTGATGTACTTGCTTGCCAAATGAATGAAAACCCTGTTCATAGTCCCTGTTTGGATGTGTTCCATTCTTAATTTGTGGCAAATGTATTTGTCCTGAGGGTGAGGATTTCCTGGTTTAGTCCTAAGGAGAAGAAAAACGTAGATGGCAAACTTAAGCTAGGAAGACTGCTCTAGATAGTGATGTACACCCCAAGGGGAAGTTTGAACCAATTACCAATTGAACAGGTAATTAGTATTCACATAATTGTAAAATGTGTGTGCTTTTCTGTAATACAAATGCTCTCTCCCTTTTTTTTTTTCCCTCTCAGGACTCGATTTTTATGGATACATTAAACTAATAAACTTTGTCAGATTAAAGGTAGGTGTGCCACATACTACTTCAGTATTCTGACTCTGGAGAATAGGAAGTCAAGGTACTGTGCTTCCAGTTTGCTCTTTTCTAATAATTACATGAGATTTTGTTTTAGAGAAAGTTTTTGCTCTTTTCTAATAATTTTTTTTGCTCTTTTCTAATAATTTTTTGCTCTTTTCTAATAATTACATGAGATTTTGTTTTAGAGAAAGAAATCATGGGACTTAAAATAGCTGTTGATCGGTTTATCTAGATAATGAGGCTGTTTTAATTTTAAATATATTCAATTAATATGTAGTTTTGTTTTCAGAAGGGGATGTTGAGACTTGCACAAATCTTCCGTGTATCATCTTGTTTTGTTAGTTTTTCTTGGCCTTTGACTGCTGTCTCACCTCAGAAATGGGTTCACTTCTCAGTAACTGAAGTTTCTCAGTCCTTGCATGTGTGTTGGTGTAAAAGCCTTTCCTGAGAGTGTGAACTGGCCAGACCCCTACTCAGTAAGGACAATACCTGATCCCTTAAGTTACAGAGCTTAAAACCCTCCTAAAATGATACCAGAATCAGGAAAACTAATGGGAACCTACGGTTTTAAGATAGGCCTTGGTATATTTTTATTATATATGTCTTGTGACTTTGTTCCTTTGTTATTCCCTAAAAGCTTAGGTTAAAACTCAATACCATCTTACCTTATTAAGTATTTTTTACTTCAGTCTTCAAATCTTAAATCCTCACGTAGTTATTTAATGCATAACTAGCTATGCAGAGTAAACACAGAAAGGCAAAAACTGAAGTCCGAATCTGACTTCTCTTTTCCTAAGAAAGTATTAACTGGATGCAAACAGGAGAGAATGCAGTGTTTCTGACATTTGTCCCTACAGCACTGTTCATGTAAAGAGCACCTGACAGGATAAGTATCTTGGATTTATTGTTGTAGACTGTGGGTCTGACACAGCCAAACACCTGAGTGAACTTGGTTCCTGAGAGCAGTGTAATCCTGCAAATATCCTTCAGTATCTATCAATGTGCTGTGCATTACTGCTTGTACTGAATTCCTTGATCCTGGAGCTGCCTGGGCTTTCCCAGCCTTTGCTACAAAGCTCCTTCAATAATACCCTGCCTATTTTACTGTGTGGAAGATCAGGTCTTTGCCTGTTTTCTTCAATAAAATTGAAGAGCTGGTGTTTTCAAAGAAACTCAGCTTACATGTTCTTCTCCTGTCTAGAAACCAACTGGAGCATATTTGAGTTCTCTCAGCAGCCCACTGCCTTGGGAAGGAGAGGAATATTTGAAACCAGAACTCGAAGATGATCTCCTGCTTCAGTTTGGTAAATAACTGCTTCAGTATGACTCCTGCTTTGTGGGGTAAATGTGGTATTGTCAGAGTTTGTGTCATGTGAAGCATTGTCACTGTTACTCAATTGTCTTATGTACCTGAAAAAGTCCACATACTAATTATATCTAATTATTTATATCTAAACCAAATGTGTCTTCTAGAAATAATCAAACACTGGTATTTAAGGAAGCTTGAATTCTGGATTTATTTGCCTTAACTTAGAGCTTGCTTCTAGGGTATTTGCTTTTTCTGCCTAGTCTTATGTTCTGTAGTTAGTGCTGTCAAATTCAGTTGTGCCTTTTGTTAAACCACCAGATTGTACAAAGCATCCAGAGACAAAAATAGCATTATATATTTACGATCTGCTGTGAAGCCATACATGATTGGTAGGTATTCTTTTTCCTCCCTGTTCCATCAGATATAGAAGATCTTTGTGAACCTGTAAAAGTTTTGCCTTCCAATGGTTTAAATGATACCATGGTGCTCCTTGAACAATTAAAACATGCGGAACACAGAGCCAGAGCCGCGGAAGCAGCCTTGGCTAGAGCACAAGATGATCTTCAAAAAATGAAGTAAGTGTCTGAACTGAAGTTCTGGGGTGTTTTTATTTGGTATGTTATAGAGGAGATGCTCATGTTCAAGGACCAATAGAAATTGAAAGCAGTAGAATGTAACTATGGAATAAACCTTGTGGTGGGACTGTAGGTTTGACTTGTCTGTTGTAGATGATTAGTAAATGTCTTGTAGATGGTTAGCAAAAACTGCACAAAACTTGCACAGATTGAAAGAACAAAGTGTGCTTAGGAAAGCCAAGCAAGCACATGGCTCAGAAACAGGTATTCTTCAGACTACTCTTTGTTTTTGAGACACCTTTCTGTTAGTCCTTTAGATAGGAATTTAAACACTGAGGATGTACACACTGGAGAAAAGAGAGAGACTGATAAATTAAATATGGGACTCCAGATATGTTCACAATTGTTAGTAGAGTTCAGTTACAGTTTGGAGAAACCCTCAGTGAAATTAATAAATGAACTTTTTCCAGCTACTTTTGTTTCCAGTATCAGATGAGGGTTCTGGTGGTGAGAATATTCAGTGCATCACAGTCAGGAATCAGGACATCCCATAGCTACTTCTAAATCTTGAAGTCTGCAAAATATGGATTGATGATGCTCATGGATAACATGGAAATATAAACTTCATTTAAATCCTCTACAAACATGTCATTTCAAGATCACACTGACTGGGCACTGAGGAATTGAAATTGTATTTAAGAGGCTTGGAAAAATAATTCATGTTCTTTTGTGTGAAAGTTAATCGGCAAAAAACCTTGTGTTGTAAAATACATTTGAGGGTTTGTTGTACATTTTGACAGTACACACTTGGTGCTACAGGTAACTAAGTACACCAAAGTAAATTCATGTATTCAAATCCTCTTAGCTGTGAACAATTATTTATGCCAAGAATGATCAGTTTTGTCTTCAGGGAAGTTTGAATTTTGCAAACTGTACTTTATAGCATTCAGTGCTTTTCTGGTACCTCTGTGTACATAATGCATTAATTGATCATAAACAGTAAGAATGAAAGAAATTTGTCATTGTGCTTCAAAAACTTGGGGGTATTTTCTGTGTGTCTTTTTGCCTTCCTCGAGTTCCATTCATTTTCATTTAAAAAAAACCTCAGGTCATCAGTAGCAATTTCTTTTGAGCTCTCTAAACTTCAGTGAGGCTTATAGATTTTTTTTAAAGTTAATATATTAAGTTATCTGCTCTTGTAAGAGGGAGCCTTTAATTTTTCTTTCTCAGTGCAGCCTCTTCAATTCAGCAGGGATCGGCTGGCAGCAAAAATAGCCAGATGTAGATCTGATGAAGCAGCACAGTTTTAAATTGTGGACAGGTGAACCAGTTGCAATGTAGTAGTCTAAATGCTGTAATTCAGTAGCTTATGCTGGAGGTTATTCCACAGAAAGAGATCATCTGCTCCCTTTCAGGTAAACCTCTGTGAAAGAAAGACTGTAACAGTTCTATAAATCAGGTCGCCTCTAGCATTAGATGTAACTTAGAGATGTAAGAGCACAGCTTGTCTATGTTGAGTTTTTTAATCTTTCACCTGTTTAGAGGTGATGGCTGTTGTTTTTACTTATCTTTTTCCTTGATTTAAAAGGCAGCAGGGCAGCTCTATCTCTGGAGTTTCTTTGGTGCTTGTGTTGCATGCATAGGTTAGAGGAGCTATTGGCTTGAATAATTTCAAATTAAATCGTTTAAAGCTCACACAGGGCTAATTATACTTCATTGTGTGTCATAGAATCTATTTTATTGAAGTTTAAAATTTTGTCATGTAGATATTTGTATAAAAGTAAAGAAAATGCAAAGTACTATGGTAAAGAGCAATATTAAAAATAAAATCCTAACTGTTTCTATGTAGGCAAATACAGGAAGTTTCTGAAACTGACAAAATTTCTATACAAAATCCCTTACCATATTCTTTTCCCCATCCAAACTAGCTGAGGAGGGAAGTATTGGAAATGTCAGGAATGAAACAGTATTTTTGGTTTTGTTGTTCCATAAGGAGAGTATTGGTAATGAGATTGTTACCTACAGTTTCTTTATGTGAAGTTCCCATTTAAGAAAATGTGGTCGCTGTTAAAGGTAAGTGTCAGCAATTTTGGAGTAGTCTTGGATGCAAAAGGATGCAACTTTTGTTGCTGTTGGACTGTAGACCTTGGAGGAATATTGGCTGGCTGAAGTGTGTTTGCTGTTTCACTTCATTGTGGGTGTAGTATGATCTGCTTGTTAACGTCCAATAGTGTTTTCATTATAAACCCCTTGATTTGTGTATTTTGTCACCAAACCTGCTTTGAGGAATGAGAACATGGAATCATGGAATGGTTGGGTTGGAAGGGCCCTTAAAGCTCAGCCAGTTCCATCCTCCCTGGCCTTGAACACTTCCAGGGATGGGGCCTCCACGGCTTCTCTGGGCACCCTGTGCCAGGGCCTCACCTTCCTCATAGTAAAAAATTTCTTAAAAGCCATTTGTCCTTGTCCTGTCATCCCATGTCCTTGTCCAGAGACCCTCTCCATATTTCTTGTAGCCCTTTTAGGTACTGGAAGGACACAGTGGGGTCACCCTGGAGGCTTCTTTTCTCCAGGCCGAACAATCCCAGCTCTCCCAGCCTTTCTTTATGTGTTGTAGGAATGCAAGACCAGGGAGGAGGGAAAATAAGCAGCATGAAATTAAAGTAATAAATTGAATTTTAAGCTGTGTTTTCTTTTCACCCAAATGCCTCAGTTTTAAAATGCTTTCTTCTACCTTCCAGTAGTCACCCAATGTTGTGTGGGCTGCAGTTCTTGTGCTCTTTGTATCGAGTCCATATCTGCATTACACAGCCTGAAACACCTTGGCCTCTGCAGTGCTGGCTTTTGTACCAGCAAGTGCAAAATAGATAATTCTGCCTTAAAAATAGAAACTGCCCCCCAATATTTCACTGCTGATAGCTGCTAGCTGTAAGCAGAAAGCAGGGCTTGCAGGAGGGTGCTGGAGGGAGTGCAGCAGCCCCGAGGAGCCTGCAGAGGGAGGATGTGCACACCTAAAGCTGGTCCCATTGTTGCCAAAGCCCCGGGCAGCCTGGATTCTTTCCCCTCTCCCCAGCCGTTTCTCCCCCCTGCCCAGCCTCCTTTTCATGGTCCCATAAGCACGTCTCAAGGGTATATTTCACATTGATTACAGACTATTTGCTCAGGATTTTGTGATGAACGCAGATGTCAGGAGCAGCTCGTCATCCAGCGCCATTGCAGACCTTCAGGAGGACGAGGATGGCGTTTACTTCAGCTCCTATGGGCATTATGGGATACACGAAGAGATGCTAAAGGTTAGAAAGTCATCTCCACTGCATCTTAGTAGGACTGAAGAGGAGAGGTGGAATGAAGTGGGCCGTATGCCTGTAAATATACTGCAGAGCAGCTGCATTTTTAACCCTTTCTGTCCAGGAGTGATTTTTGGTGGTAGTTGAGCTGAGAGATCATTGTTCAGTTTTATTTCTTTTGTATAAATTCTGTTTACACAGGAAGCATTAGGAACATAAAATCATTTACAGTTATGCTTGATATTACAATACCTGTACCACAGCCCTACCTTGCCAAAAGCAGCTTTTTCCTGCTTGTTTAAAACATGAAGGATAAAACATAGTACGGACAGTGAATATTTTTCTTTAGTTTTATATTTTCCTCACAATTGAAATTTGTTAGGCAAGACCATTTCTCAGATATTGTGGTTTTCTCTTGCAGTGGGTAAACATAAATTGTTACTTGTGCAGGGTTTAGTGTATCGATAATGTGACAATGAACAGCTGGAACAGTATGCTCCTTTTATATGCTAAAGATAAAAAAAAAATGATGCTTAAAACTTCTCAAAGGCAAACCTATGCATGCCCTTTTAACTTTAAAATAAAAAAAAACAAGCACGAAGCCCAACAGCTTCAAATTAACTTGTAAATGAAAATCTCTTAATGCTTCCTTTCAGAGAAAATGTCACAGTTGTGAAAGTTATGAGCAGTTCTATCATTTTAAGGCATAAATAAATAAAATTCCTGTCTAACATAGAGGTAGAATACAGAGTTGTGAAGTGACTTTGTCCCTGCAGCTAGCATATAAAGCTTTCAGCTTTGTAAATCACTTAGTGGCCCCAATACAGAAATACACATGAATCTGTGTTAGGAATAGCATGACTGTGAGGTTAATATTAAGGGGAGGGGATTTTACAGAAGCACAGAGATGGCTGCAGAAGTAGGAGAATGTTTTCCCAAATGAATAGTTATAAAAATACAACTGAAGTCTTGAAGATAAATAAAAATGATAGGTGTTTGGTGTTGCAGCTGTATAAAGCTGTCATTTGAGATGATGTAGGCTATAGGATGAGGAAGCCTTTCTGTTGGCTAATAAAGTTTACAATAAATCTGCGTCTCTGCACACGGAGATTGGTACAAAATGGTATTTTACTGATTTCAGGGTGTGTTTGTCAGAATGCTTTTAAGAAGACTTTTGACTTTCCAAAACATAGGAATATGATTGTTTTTATTCTATGCACATTGAAATTTTTTCTTTTTGCTAGGCATTCACTTTGATTTTTTTTCTCACGTTTACCTTATTTACATAAATGTAGTGGCTTACTACATGAACATTTTTAAGAAAGCAATCTTTCTGTCTGAATTGTAAGCCCATTTCTGAAACTGTTCAGTCTTGAAACCTTTTTTTCCCTTATGCCTGGTAGTGGTAGAGACAGAGTTTCAGTTTGGGGTTTTTTTCTGCAAATACTTCAGAGGTGGAGCAAGAATATGGTTACTTCACATGGGCCAGGGGACTGGTGTTGCCCTTGCTCTACCTTTTTGCTTGAGAATTTCATGGCTGTCATCTTCATAGATTTTTTTACCATTTTACTTAAACCAAGAAATCATTACCTGGAAATGTCAAGTGGGAGGAGGGGGTTGATGAATAGACACCAGAAGTGCTACAGCTGCATTGAGTTGGGGCAGTACTGAAGCAATGTGAGGGGCAGGATGCAGGGCTGAAAGCTTTCCAGCTGGCTGCCTTCTCAATTGATTATTTATTTTTAAACTTTTTCAGTCCTTTCAGCAAATCCTATTATATACTGCAGTAGAGGTGAAATACTGAAAATAGTTGCTCTGAATATAACATCACAGCAAACCAATATGGTTTTAAAGGATCACGGTTTCTGTTATTAATATTAATTATGTAGGATTTTAAAGTAGAATTTTTTTAAAATAAACCCCGGCTGCTCCTTTGGGTCGTGTGTGTGATAGTACTTTTACACCTAAAGCTGGATTTTAAGATTTTCAAGCCTCAAAATAATTTTTTGTCTCCAGGATTTTTATTGTCATATGCTTTGTTCTAGGTCACTGTTTTTGATCTCGTTCTTTTGTTAAAACTTCGTTCTTTCTCACTGTAGAAAATTTCTGTTTCTCTGTTGTTTCTAGAAATTCTTAACTTTCTGTAGTAGAAAAATATTAGCTATAGTAAAAGCACTGGGATTTTATACTTCAGCATTATTGGCACTAGACAAAAAATTGCTGAATTTTTTTTTGGTTTTTTTTTTAATTTTCTGTAACACTTGAACTGCAACAGCAACTCCAAAACCTATACTTGGCTGTCACTTTGTGTACCTGCTGATGCATGTTAAGAGAAGCAATGTTTTAATAGATTACCTTGCTGGTAAACCGAGCTATGCTGCTGGCTTTGATGTACTAAGTACTATATATGTTTTGTTCTAGGCTTGAAAATACTCCAGCTTCTCTGGCCCTGTTGTGTTTCAGTCAAACTTATTTACTGTGTTGGACTTGGAGTGTACAGCTTTAACTACTAGCTTGTCATCAGGGTTGCAAATTTGCAGCTTGTTCAGAAATAAAAACTAGTTAATTTGATGCATAGCTTTTATTTTTTAGAAGAAATCTCCGTGTCACAGGGGTGTCAGCAAAATATGATGCAAAACATTTTATGAGCTTGTTATTCAAATTTTTACCATTGTATAGGAGATTTCTATGTAAAGTTGGTGTAGTATATGCTGTTCCTGATGAACAGGTATTAAGAACTTTG